>CAIGRS010024995.1:0-20766 GCA_903798395.1 Fraxinus floribunda
GAAATGTTTTATTAATAAAGTTGTAATTGTATTGGGTAATTAAATAACTTTTGATATAACTGATAAATAATTAAATGTGATATATTAACATGGTAATAACGACTAATTTTTCAATTTTAATCCGATTTTAATCTCTACCGAAGACGTTCTTAAATTATATCTTTTGTTATTTGAAATAGTTATAAATTTATAAAAAGACCAGTAAATCTATTTAATTTTAATTTTAATTTTGTATTCAAGGGATGAGAAACTTGTCGGCTAACTTCGAACCGGAAATTATGGAATCCTTACGAGGATAAAGCGTGTTTAATTAATAATAAACTAACGCGTGTTTAATGCACTAAACTCCAAAAATTGTTATTTGTACACTTCAAATTGGTCACGATTATCTCTTTTCTGCTAAACCAAAAAGTAAGCAACCCTCTTCCCAAAAATACAAATTTGCCACTAAAAGTTTTCCATAAGTGCGGTTTGGACCAAGGGTAATTTAAGGTTTAAAGGTGTGGAGGTGTGCCCGTAAAAAAGTCAGTATGAGTACTAAGACTGGTAATTTGACAAAATTTATTTTTCAAAATTAAAATATGTGCAAGTTTTCAATTTGAATAAAAATAAAATCAAATCAAACAATATTATCTACCACAATTTCCAAACATGGCCTAAATGTGTTAAATGGGACGAGCTGACCCGCTCAACAGAAGAATGACTGATCAGCTCGTGAGTCGCTCGAAGCTCATAGATATTTTTATTTTTATTGAAATTATATTTTTCACCTGTTATAACAAATTTATTCGTGAATTATAACTCGGGCAATTACTTGACTCGTTAATGGGGCGAGTGCCGCGAGTCGCTCGAGGTGAAATGAAGCAAGTCAAATAAGGGATGAAAATTTGTGTAACCCACATGACAAAGCATCTGATGGGTTAGGCAAAACAGAGTTAACCATGGATTAGAACCCGGGTTAAAAAAAACCAAGTGGTTAAGAAGCACAGCCACAGATAGCCAAGATTTTTGTTTATCTACATTCATCACTACTCACCATCACTACCACTACCCTTCTTTCCTTTCCCTAATCTCTTCATCTCTCTAACCACATGGAGAAAGATTATTCTTTTTTCTCAAAACCCTAACCCTAACTTTGTTCATCAAGATTTAAAATTGCTAAAACCCTTTGATGTTTCAGCCATTGATTTAAGCAATTCTACTGCAACAGCCAGAGTCCACAAATTCAAAGCCTTTGTCTTTATCCAACGCCGTGTTGAAGAGACACCCGCCGCTGCAACTTTATCAAGGGAATTTCAACAACCACCATCCGGTGGTGGTGAACTACAAAGAATGTTTGAAGAACCACGCCGCGAGCTTGGGTGGCCATGCCGTGGATGGTTGTGTAAAGTTCATGCCGGCTCCTACTGCGAATCCGTCTGAGCCCACTTCGTTGAAATGCGCCGCGTGTGGATGTCATCGAAATTTCCACCGCCGTGAGCCGGAAGATCCACTTCCACCTAACGCCACTCCTGCTCTTGAATACCAGCCGCACCACCGTCAGCATCCTCCACCACCGCCGGCGAATCGTGGGAACTGCAGCAGCCCAGATTCACCTTCCCCACCGCCGATCTCTTCATCTTACTACCCGTCAGCACCCCACATGCTGCTGGCCCTCACCCATGGCCCGTCTGGTCCACCGCCTGACAACAACACACCAATTGCCACCACTCCCAACTCCACATCAGCACCTCTGTCGTCAAATCCTAATGGCTGAAAGCATTTCAGAACAAGATTCACACAAGATCAAAAGGAAAAAATGCACCAGTTCGCCGAGCGAGTTGGGTGGAAAATGCAAAAAAGAGATGAAGAAGCGATCACAGAATTCTGCACTGAAGTTGGGGTTGACAAAGGGGTATTCAAAGTGTGGATGCATAATAACAAGACCACTTTTGGCAAAAGAGACCAGCAAATATCTGACAGTGTCATCTCCCCCACCTCTACAGCCACCAACAATGGCAACGGCAACAGCAACGGCAACGGCAATGGTATTAGCTATGGTACTATAAGCAATAGAAATAACACGTTCGACACAGCCACTGCCACCACTTCCGTCCAATATCATCACCACCACCAGGACAGCAACAATGACAGCAAAATTAACATCCATGGTCAAGATTTGAGTCAGCACCACCTTCATGATAACAGTGGCAACAGTCCTCATGTTATTGGTACTAATGGGTCGTCTTCTTCTTCCTAAACACTTTTGATGGTTTATGGATTAAATAAGTGTTAGCCAGAAAGGGGAAAAAAAAAAATCGAGTCCGAGTTGTTTAGATTTTAATCTCTTCTTCTACTTGTTAGATTTTTAATCTTTGTTTAATTAGTTATTAATATCATTAGACAATCGAGTTTCTGAGGATGTTAATGAAGAAATTATTGCATGCATAAATCTTCTGTTTGTAAAAGAAACAGAGACGGTGGATTGTCTGAAATTCAATCTTACTGAATCTTGCATGATACAAATCTTCTTTATCTGAGCAGAAAAGAGAGCTACTGACTTTTAAGAATTTTTTAAATATTCTTCACAATTTGATTTAAAAGATCATTAATCTTTATTTAAGTGGATGTTAATGGATAGGGTGTTTCCAAATAGAATTATACTTGGTGTACATTATGGATTAGTTAACTTGGCAATCATGTCATCTTAGATTAACCTAATGGGTAGCTTCATTTCTAAATTAAGCTCTTAGGTACAAAATCCAAATTTAATAAAGAAAGCTAAACATATGTACTTTGATGCATGCTTAATGTGGCATTAAAGTTTAATCAAAAGTACATGTTTTAAGTTCTTTCTAGGGTGGGGAGTGGGGTGACCTGCTCACTGGTTCAACTCGCTCCCCTCACTCGTCGAGATGACTCGGCTCGCGTTCGAGATTAGCTCGTTGGCTCACCTTTTTGTCCCTCGAGGAATCATAATATTTACAATATTTATGTATTCATTATATTTCGAGGAGTTAAAAGTGCAATTTTCAATAAAGAGAAAAATTTATTGAGATTCGAGTGGGCTCGGCTCGTCCCAATAAGCATTGAGTTTATGAATCAAGTTGAGCCCAACTTTCTTGAAGCGAGTTGGCTCGCGTGATTGGTTCAACTGATCGGCTCGATCTATTTAACTCGCTTCTTTTATTAATCTCGGATATTGTACTCTATAAGATGTTTGGTGGATTAATCTAGAAATGAAGCTATCCGTTAGGTTGGTTAGTAGTTTCTCCAAATAATACTTTCCTTTTGAGGGAAGCAATGTTTATAATTATTGGAAACTGAATAAAGGGTACTTGTGCCTCGTCTATAATCTCCTTTTGCTTCTGGGTTTGTTTAAGAATTAATATTATACTTGAAACAAGCTTAAAAGTAGTAAATTCGAGTTATTTTTGTGGGTCACTTTGTCTTGTTTGTTTGAGGGGTACATGACATCTAGTGTCCAGTTTTCAGATTCATTCAACAACCAAAGCATGGGTCAAGTCCTTTCATTAATGCAGAGAGTGGGTAATGGACATAGCTGGATTTTTTTTAGATTGATCTGGCAGCCTTAACAAAATCATAATTATTGCAATTCTTTGGTTGTCCTAACAAAAAACATGACTGTAAATAATGATAAATCCAAATCGAAATGAGTCGAAAAAATCTTGATTTAGGACCCGTTCGCAAGCTTTTGCTCCCCATTTCTCATTTTATAAAAGCGCTCCTAAAAAAGTTGTTTTAGATCAACTTTCTCTTAAAGTTATTCTAGTCGAATAAAACACTTCAAGAAAATTGTCCAAACACGTCAAAAAGTAACTTGTTAACCTTAAGAAACAACATTTTACTTTTCAAAAGTCTTATCAGACGAACCCTTTAATGTAAGAACATTAAAATGGAATTAGGATGAAGGCAGAACAAAATAATATTGGGACCCCGTTTGGTACGGATTAAAATCCAATTAAAATTAAAAATATGGCCGTTATTAGATCCCACTCATCTAATAAAAGTTAACAATAATGGCTAGTTTTTCAATTTTAATTCGATTTTAATCCCTATCACACGGGCCCTAAGTAATATTTAAGAGTAGGTGTAATATTCGATTCCAAATTCGTAGCTATTTTTAGTAGAGGATGGGAGAGAATAATAATTTGGTTGTGGGTGCGGTTTATAGTTTGGACAGAGGAATCCAAAGACGTGAAAAATTAATGGTGATAGTGAAAGGAACAAAGAAATTTGATTAAAGGATTAAAAGAAATTTTAATATTCACGGTGAGTGTAGCCTCAAAAAAATAAAAGTATCAAGTGGATTCGATCCAAATTAGCATTTTCAATACAGTGTCACAAGCACGACTCGATTCTTATATACATAAGTATGCACGACCGTACGTAAAAAAAAGATTACATATGAATGTCCAAACAAATCGCTAAAAAGTTGTGAATTTCATGAAACGTATATTTGAAAATAAATTTGCGTAAAAATAATTTTTTGAAAATGAGGACCAAACAGAGTCTAAGAGGAGGTCTCGTTTTGGAATATTACGGGTAGGTTAATGTTGGGAAAGTTGTAGCATAGGGCTTTGACCTGATGTATACTATACATAAGAAAATCTAGCACTGCCATTACTCCTATTAAATTGTTAGGCAAAGAAAAATTCATTTTAATGCTAGTTAGGTTAAGCCAGCTTTTTCTTGTTTGGGAATTTGTGATCATTTTTAATTATTTTATATGATATTTTGTTATTATTTGTAAATATTTCTCATTGAAATTGGTTTCAATTCTTATAGATAATGATTGTATGATTCACAAAAAGTAAAAGATAATTGCTTGCAATTCAATATCTATTACTAACATACTAAGTAGGAGTTGTTTGTATTCATAAGGAGATGGCAGTGGTTTTGGAGTTTCTGATAATCAAAGTCCCCTTCACTACAAGAAATAACTTTATTATTTCACAAAAGAAAAAATTAAAAATATTGTAAAATACAAATTAATCAGTTTAAATAAGTTTAACAAAACTTATCTTTTTGGGTGAATGTTTGATAAGAAATTAAGAATCCTAAGGCAAACAAGAATTTAACCTTTTTTTTTTCCGTATTTATCTAGTTTACGAGGAAATGTCAAGTGATAAATTCCACATCACTAAATACTAAAATAAAGATCAATGTATAAGAATTTGTACAATTTTTATCCTATCCTTAGCAGTGTTCTGAAAAACGGCGTATAGGAATGAAGGGGCACAAAACGCCCCACCTCGCGCTTTTTCACGTCTAGGTGGACTTATTTTTTCCCAATATAGTATATTATAATTTTATATGTTTGGTATGTATTATTTTAATTATTAAATTTTTTTAGATTGATTAAAAATTCAAAAAAAATTAAAAATAAGAAAATGCCTTTTTCGTTTATGTCTCGCTTAACCCGACATTTGGCCTACACGCCTCGTCACTCTTTACGTTTTTTAGAACGGTTATTCTTAGAATGATTATGCCTTTTTCGAGATACATTTTAAAATGTATATATAATTTTCAGTTTGACATAATAATTAGCTAAAATATGTGCTCATAACCTAGAAAAATAATTAGCAAAGGAAAGAAGAATGTAGGCGTTGAAAGAAGGCTTGTAATTGAAGATAATAAATAGGACCACCTAATCGTTACGGGTATAAAAGGATACTGCACATTTTTTTATTTATTTTTAAAGTGGTCCGATCCTCATTAATATTTTGAAACGTATTTGACCACTAATTTTTTCACCGCCCACATCCACCTTTTTATATAATTTTTTCAAATGTAAATTGAGAGGCAGCAATTCATTAATCCAACCCCACTGATTTTGGCTGATGATAAAGACGCTTTTTGACATGTCCCGTTCCGATTTAAAGTGGATTCGAAATGTTATGTACAAAACCCACCATCACTTTGACCTGCTTTGACCGTACTGAATTTAATTAAAAATAAAATTGGTAGAGTGTCCTCTTTATATATACAGAACTAACTCCTCCCAAAAATGAATTATTTCGGTATTTCACTATATATAGACATAAAATAAATAAATAAAATGTCAAAAGGAAAATAGATGGCCAAAACATTATGTCATTAATAGGTGGAATAATGAGATAAGACAGTTCAAATTTCACGAGGAGGGATAGAACTATCTTATCCCATTATTCCGCTTAAACTGTCACATAACCGATATTTTATTATTATAATGATAAATAACATTATTCTTGATATGATGTGTAACGCTTATAATCCATTTTTCTTACCAGATATTCATCACGCCTTTTCCGTTGTTTAAATTTATATATTGTCATTTTCCGCTCGGGCTTTATAATTATTTTTTACAAAGTCTTATAGCGACCATAAATATATTGTCATTTTCCGCTCGGGCTTTATGATTATCTTTTACAAAGTCTTATAGCGACCATTCAAATACGTCGAACATGACGTGTCAACTTCAAATAGTTTCTGATTGATATTGTGGTTTCAGCCTTTCAGGTGGTGCCATTAATCCTTCGTACATAAATTAGGAGAATGTTTAAGCCATGTCTAAAATCTATTCTTTTGAATGATACGTCTAGCGACTTCTAATTATGGCCAAATATGAGATTCAAATGAAGTGTGGACTATAGTTTGATAATATGTGGATCCTAAATATATATAAAAATAAATAAAAAATTGAAACAATTAAATTGTAACAGATGCACATTTTCCTTTGTGAATATTTATTTGTACAGCTTTGATCAACTTTAGAATATGTAAAGTTTTCGGTATTAACACGACAGCTGGAGTAGCTCAGTTGGTTAGAGCGTGTGGCTGTTAACCACAAGGTCGAAGGTTCAACCCCTTCCTCTAGCGTCTTTCATATTAAAATTCAATTTTCACCTTTTATTCATTTCCAAGCTTCATTATTCATTAAATTACAAGTTACCCTTATTTTCCCACCGTACGAAAGTAACGAAACCGTATATAAGATTTTCACTCATATAATTCCTCGTTCAATTCTTCCGAATTCATTTGATCAATTCCAATTCCCCCCTCTCTGGAACCCATGCTTTAGCCTTATTTAAGCCCTATTATTTGGGAAAATTATGTGATTAAAAAAATAGAAATTTGTTTTTGAGTTTAAGTGTAAAATAGTTTTTTTAGGATAATGTGAGGTTGAAAACAAGTTTTGAAAAAAATGAGACTCGAAGAGGGACTCGAGTGTGTTTGGTGCATATTAAAATGAGAGAATGCATTTTTTTGATGTGATGTAATGAGGAATATGTGGTTGAAAAAGAAGGAAAAGTTATTGATGTGATGAAAAATATTATTTTAATGAAGAATGTGTGGTTGAAAATGAGTAGAAGAATGAGAATGAAAAAAATAATGTGTGTCAATTCAATTTTCACCTTTTATTCATTCCCAAGCTTCATTATTCATTAAATTACAAGTTACCCTTATTCTCCTACCGTACGAAACCGTACCTAAGATTTTCCCTCATACAATTCCTCGTTCAATTCTTCCGAATTCATTTGATCACTTTATTCCAATTTCCTTCTTTTTGAACCCCATACTTTAGCCTTATTTGAGTCCTATTATTTGGGAAAATTATGTGATTAGTTTAAAATAGCTTTTTTAGGATAATGTGAGGTTGAAAACAAGTTTTGAAAAAAAGGGGCTCGAAGAGGGACTCAGTATTCACTCAAAATTATAAATCATCGTTACTTTACTCCCTCTCTACAGAACACACACCTCGTACATCTCCTTATTCAATTCTTCTAAATTCATTGGATTATTTTTCGCGTTCAAGAATCTCCTTCCTTCTTTTCAAACTCAAAAACGATATACTTTACCTATAATACAGACTCTTGTTTTTCCTAGAAATCTTCAAAATAGTTTCCGAATACAAGAGCTCGCTTCTTGATATATGCATTATAACTGGAAGCAAAAATTTTGGCCAATTGTTAGTGCTTTGAATGTTGGAAAAATAAAAAATTGGGTTTCTGTGGTGACATTGTTGTTAGTGATGGTCTCGTGGCATGTCGGAGCAGAGTTTTCATCTAACCCACCTTTCATGTGTTTGAATTTTCACGTGCTCAACTTGAAAATGAATAACGTTAGGCCGAAGATCAACGTGCTTTTAAGTGAGGAATAAGAAAAGATCTTCTTACATGAAAAGTTTTGATTATTGAACACTAAGTTTCGATTCTCGAGTAATTACTTTACGGAATTTAGACTTTATATGGATCTAATTGCATCGAGATTTTGTTTTATTGAAAATAATTCACCAAAATTGTTAAAAATTGCGATTTATAAATTTATATGTAATAAATCTCATTATATTAGCAAAAAACGTAGAGGTGGCAATTGGGTTATACTGATTCGAACCAGCTAAGACACCCGTGCTTGGCTCTTGTCCATAAACTAGGTTTGATTTTGGCTTGTGAGCCGAGTTGGCACATTTTTTTAAAAAAAATATTAATAAAACAAACCCAAAAAAAAAAAAAAAAAAGCTAAAAAAAAAAAACCCAAAAAAAAAAAAAAAAACGAGCTGTCTCGTCAACTTGTGAAAAAAGGATGTCCGACTCAACCCATGGTTCATTTCAAAACGAGTCCGAGTCACCCATGACGAGCCTACAAGTGGATTGACACATTTGCCACCTTACAACAATGCAACTTGTTAACGAGGTCAACTCTATGTAGACATAAATTGAGGAATGAAAAAACAACCAGATGTTTGTTTCTAGTATGAGGGTAGACTCTAAATTTCCTAATTATACATTCCAATATAACTTAAGAGTCATCTCAATGTGCAACGTCCAAAAGAGCCTAAGTTGCTCCAGCCTCGACTACTCACCTGCAAGGTGAATTCAGGATCGAACTAGAAAAATTTCAAATCGGGCAAATATGTTTTTTTTTTTACACATAAAGAACTGCCAGTCCCCCTACATCCGCCCGTGCCCACTTGGTTCATTATGAAACCATCAATGTTTATATTATATATATTCCTACCAAGTGTCTCTACATTTATACATACAGTCTTTAAATAAAACAAATATTAAAATTTTTATGATAAAATTCAATTATATATGGTTACACTTACACTATGTTGGTATGTACTAATTAAGAAAGAATAACTCTACTTGTACACAATTTAGTGTACATAATGGTGTCCATACACTCACATGGGGTGGGTCCGCTTGAATATTTTATATTCAAGCGGACTCCACCCCATGTGAGTGTATGGACACCATTATGTAAACCAAATTATGTACACCAAGCATCATTCAATTAGAAATGCAGGTAGGACCACAAAGCTGTTGGATTATGAATTGTGATGTGGTGCTGTCTTACTGACGGATGATGTCTCTCCTTCACATGATTTCTGCACCCATATTAATTCGTTACCACTTCTAATTAGCTTATAGGTTACGACTTACCCACATGGCTTGCCCTTATATAATAAGTGGATGTTGAATAATGTTCTCAAGAATAATTAAACGAGAAAAGATAAAATAAATTGAAATAAAATTCAAAAATAAATTTTTTTTTTTTTGGACTTCGGGTTCTTTTCCAAACTTTTACAAATTAAGAAATAATATATTTAATTACAAATTTTCACGGTTAACCAAACAGTAACCTAATAATATTATTTTCCCCATTTTAAAACCAATTATTTCTTCTATTAAGTTTCAAGATCCCACATTGGTTATGGAAAATGAAGAAGGAGCTAGAATCTTTGAAAAATATGAATTTTTTTTAAAAAGAAATTTCACTCGGTTTTACCAGTGCCGAGTCAACGGGTTCAAGATCGAACCTGTTTTTCTACCGATTCCAATTTTTGAACTTTGGCGGGTTTAGGTGATTACCAGATTGATTCTGAAGTTTTTCAGTCAAATCAGTCGGTCTAGTGCGGTTTTGAAAACATGGTTACAAATATTGATAGAAGGGAAGAGTTTACAAATAAGACATTAAGTTAAATATAATAAATTCACAATTATATAATTAATGGTCACATATACATAATTATATGTCACAACTTATTTATTGGTAACATATTACTAAATTAATTGGTCACATTATTTTGAGGTCACAAATTAAAAAATTTATACGTCACAATTTATTGCATTGCACATATCGAAAAAATTATAGGTCACATTTTATTTACCGGTCACATATTTTCAAATTTGTTGAAAACAAATTATTGTTTAGTCACAAATTATCGAATTGTAAGGTCACAGTTCAATGGTTAGTCACAATAAACCAAATAGTTGGTCACATACACCAAACACCCGACCCCCAATCCACCACGAATACTTGATCACAAACGCTATCCCACTACCGCCCCCACCATCAACATAACACAACCATCACAAAAACACAAAAACGACGCCAATAACAGAAACAAACCACCACCGCCAATAACAGAAACATACCACCACCGCCAAACGACACCATGACTATCACACACATCGCTGCCCCCACCCCCACAAACGCCTGCTCCACCACCACACACCACCTCCACCTGTAACTCCAATTAACCACCACATGTTAAAATTGACAATTTCTTCTAACACTACCACTACCACACCCACAAAAACAACCCAACAACAGTGCAGAAAATCCCCAAATCACCCCACCACCACCACACCAACCAGAAACGACGATGGCACGAGTGTCGCTTCTTATTATGGGGGAGGTGTTGTGCATCGCGCACGGTGGCCGGTGTAGAGACTGCCACCGGCCTACACGAGCACCTTGAAGAGACGTCCCATTCAACACAAAACACAAATGTTACAACCATCACCACCACACCTTCGCGTCGCCGCTATTTCGCACGTACGACGCCCCATTTGCCGTTGCAGTTTGTGCACAACGACGACGTTCGGCGATCCTCAGCAGCCCTTGATGGCGGCCATGTGTGATGGAGATGAAGCGGCGTTTACAACGAAGCGCCGACAGTGTCGAAGAGAGAGAAGGCAGATCGAAAAACAGAAAGTCGTTCCCAACAATGTCGACCGGCACATCTCCTTCGTCGCTGGTTGCCGGAGTTTGAATGTGTATCCGGTTGGCGGAGAGAGAGAAGGGAACGAAATGAAGAGGGAGAAGAGGAAGAGAAATGAAGAGACAGAAGGGAGAGAACTAAAATACAATTAGGGTTTGTGTGGGTATAATATTTAATTATTAATGCAATATCCGAATTTTGATTAAAAAATCTTCACACCTGATTTTTGCATTTTGAAGTTTAAATACCTAAATTTATAGAAAACCAAGTCCAACTCTATTATCTAATAGGCCCAAAATGTAATATTAAAATTAAGGACTACATAAGCCCCATGAGCCCAGTTTCAAATTATAGCCTGAGCCCATTTTGTAAATTTGTATGTGTAGTACAACTCGCAAGACCAGGCCCAATGCATGAATTCTCAGCCCTAGAACATTGCAGTCACTGTCATCTCAAAAATCATGTCACTTAAATAAATAAATAAATAAATTTGTCCAAGTGACAATCAGGTCATGTTTGGTACAGATAATCGAGTACGAACCGACAATAAAATACACAAATTTTAGCTTCATTTTTCTTCTTAATTCTATCTCGTAGTGTCTAATTGAGTGTCCACATTATCCATTCTCTTAATTGTTAATTTTAAACAACTCCTTTTATACATACACATTTATAAACTCTTTCTGGACAAAAAATATGAAATCGGGACTCCATGATTTGACATTTACCTGAACAAAATGAACATGTACCTAAAGGATTGCTCCCTCCATACTCGGTGCCTAACATGAGAGCACATGATAACATATTAAGCATGGTTTAGGCACAGCACAATCTTGTGTGTTCTGGCTTTCTTCTTTCTCGATTACTGAAGGAGCTCCCACACATTACATTTGAGGTAGATTATACGCCAAAATGCCAGTCGAGTGGGGGTGGCCTTTAGTACGAGATTTTAGCTTCTTTTTATTTCTGTGGAGTCGAGTACCAAACATGCTGTCACTTTATTTGAAATAAGGGATTTTAGTTTGGTAGCTCCCAATGGAAAGTCTTAGTTCTATATCAACTTTCAAAATAAATTATTTGTGCATTTAATTAAAAGCTAGTTTATTAAATAGTTCGGCCTTTTCTTTATCTGCTGTCTTCTTTAATTTTCTTGGGTTCCTTACCAGTCATTTCCTTATGAGCCAAACCCTTGTCTGAAAACAGATAGTAAAAATATTTCAAACTTAGATTAATTAAATATACAATAATTGTTAATAATAAATGTAATTTACTTCTGTCTTGAATTATACGGACACTGCATGGTAAATCTTGAAATAATAATAATAATGCAATAGGAAGATCATACGTCTTAATTTTCTTTGTGAGGTAAGAAATTAATTAGTATTAATCAATAATGAAATAGAAGAATCAGACAATTCTAAAGAACGCTAGCTGAAGAACAGACTAATATTTTCTCTTGAGTAGAAACCAACTTCATATCGTTTTAAGGTTACAAAATCATCATAGGATGTTCATCAAACATAGTATTAAAATCGTACAACAATTCAATCTGCATAAACAAACAAAAATAATAATAATTTAAAGGCCTGATTTTTATCACAGTAACTGACCATCACACACAGACGAAAACGAACTTGGAACATAATGATAATTAATTTATGAGTCATTTGTAGAAGAACAGTCACAGACTACTTCATTTTGTACCTCCCTGCGGTGGAAGTTCCGGTGGCAACCACAGGCGGCGCAAGTGAGTGCACCGTCGGTTCCTTCCTCACCACAAGGCATGAATTCTCGGCAGCCGTCGACGGCATATCCTCCAACACTCGCTGCGTGATTCTTTTGACACTCTGCATATCTCACAGTCCTAAAAGTAAGCGATGAATTCACTGAGTTACTTGAAGAGTCATTCCTCTTCAGCACAACTTTACACTTTTTCATCTCGTTATTTCACTCTCTTTTGATCGGGACTTTTGAAGTAATTACAGTACGAAATTCGAATTTACAGACGATAAGGAGGTGAAGAGAGAAGAGGTATTTTTGGTGCCGAGGGAAACCCTAACCCTAGAAGTCATATTTATACAGCTAGCTACTGCACCTTTATTAGTGGTAAATTCTGGAATATTAAGAGGGTGTTTGGTAGAGATTAAAATCAGATTAAAATTGAAAAATTAGTAGTTATTGTTGACTTTTATTAAATGAGTGGTGACCCAATAACGACTATATTTTCAATTTTAATCGAATTTTAATCGCTCCAAACAAGCCCTAACTTTTCTTAGTGCTGCCATAATTAAATCATGCTAGAATTAATGGTTAGATTGGCCAAATTTAGGTTATGTTTTCATATTGTGGCCCTTCAACTACCTCCACAGACTTGATTCTTGAATTCTCGACCTTTATACACTTTGATATTATGCAGCTCTAAACTATTACAAGGTAATTTTTGGGACTTTCGACAAAATTAAATCGACACAAAGATGATTAACATGACTTTTGTACAAGGATGATACACACGAATTGAGAAATGCTCCCTAAGTTATTGGAGGAAGCTTTTCATTTGGACTAATTGGTTTCACTTATATAGAATGACCAGCTAATTACTTCCCACAGAACTTATTATTCTTTGTGTCCTTAAACTAGTTACAAGAAAGTTCGATAGAGTTTTTGAAAAGTTAAAAGTTGTTTTTGAGTTAAGAAAATTACTTTTTAACATGTTTGGATAATTTTTAACTTTCTGTGATTGATCTCTTTTTACATGCGCCTAGTTTTGAGTCTTTTGACCGATGTCATTATAAAGGATATTGATAGGTTTTCACTTTCAAACAAACATCGCCACTAAGATTAAAATAATAATGCTTTTTTTTTTTTAAAAAAAAGAATAAAATTAATGAACAATTAGCGTAAACTAATCTTGATTAGCAGTAAAAAGTAGACATCTCAACAGGGAAGTATTAATGATTACATTATCCTTTCCTCAGCATCAGTAATTCCTAATTCCATTCTAATTGATTGCCTGATTTTACATCTCGAATTCTCCAGTAGGATTGTTTCTAAATTCAAATTTAAGGGTAGAATTCCATTGAAAAAGTGTAATCTTAATTTAATTAACTTCTTGTACTTCTTAAAAATAAATTAATTTTGAGTAAGAGTAAATTTCTTGAATAGTTGATCATATTTTTATGAATATTTGCATTAGAACGAGGGATTGAGCCGGTGGGTGGTACAAAAATGGGAAAAAAAACACCCGTGACCAGTTCATTTTTCTGCCTACTTTTATAAGATTATGAGGGTGTTTTGTGTGAATTAAAATCAGATTTTTAGTGGATTGTGATAGAAGTTTTTGAAATGTGTGGTTGAAAAATGTGGAACACATGAAAGATGTGGTTGATATTAATTGTTTGACTTTGATTTATATTAAAATCAGATTTTAATCTAACCTAAACAGACCCTATGTATAGAAATCTAGAAGATTCTCCATCTTAATAACGATAAATTATTTAATTAAAATATAATACCACACAAATGAATAAGAAATGATGTTATTTATAAAGATATATAGCTCGATCTAGACCTAATTACAAATTAATTAATATTTTTAATTATAATTACAAAGAACGATAGGTTATACAAATGAAAAATGCTAAGGGTACATTATGGTGCCCATAAGGATGTCCACTATACGAATTTGTGTGTGTTTGAATCTCATTTTAATGAGAATAGAATTTTTGAAATAATGATTGATGTGAGAATGTGTGGTGAAAAAGTGATGAAAAGTTTTAAATTAAAGTTAATATTAATTTATTTGAAAAATGTGTGGTTGAAAGGAAAAAAAATAAAAAAATAAGAATGAGAATTCAAAAAAATGAGTGTCAAACAGATGGTTAGATCCCATTTTTCTCTATGTACCTAGTTCCTTATTATTTTGTTTTTTTTTTTTTAATGTTTAAAAAATAATTTATTAATTAACAAAAGTGGATAATATCCAAAGGGCGTAACACGGATGTCGAAGAAATATTCCCTATAAAAGGGAAATATAAATTAGGCAATTGGTTTGGTAACGTGGTGACGTGGCTAGACTTTTTGTATGTTTGTTTTATAAATGCTTTTTTGGCTTTTTGCTTTTTATACTTGTGATGCCCAATAGTTTGGTTTAAAATATTGTGGCCTATCACTTCTTACCAAACTCAAGTATCTATCACCAAGTAAAACCAACTTATGTCATGTACCACGAAGGCCGATCTACAAGACATCCTAGTTAGTGACTAAGTTCACCTATCCAATCATAATGCTTTTGAAAATTGATCCCGTTTGACCAGTTCGACAAGGCAAATTGTGAATCGAGTTAGAAATTGATCGATCTTTAGCTAAGAAACTGTAGAGTAAAAGATAAGAGATAAACACAATCAAGAACATTTTAGGGTTATGCAGATTTACAAGAGATCTCAGTATCTCACGGAGATGCAAGAAGTTAGGATCTTGAAGGAATGAAAAATATATGTTTAAGGCCCGTTGAGCCACCTTTTTTTAGAATGAGAATGAAAAATATAGTCGTTATTGGGATCCACATAAGAGATAGAAATTTAAAATTGATGGTTTGATGTGATGAATAATGATCATATTTTTCATTTTTAGGGAAGAAAAATGTGGCTCAAACATGACCTAAATGAATGAAACATAACCATATATGGGCTTATATATAAGAAATAAAAACGTGCTTTACAATAGACACTGTTGCACAGTGACATTTTGCCCTTGTATGGTGCAGTTAAAAATCAAATTTTTATTAAATTTCGATAAATATTGATGAAATGAATGGTTAAAAACGAGTTTTAGAAAATGAGAGCTAAAACAAGGGTTTTATCCATTTCAACTATATATTTTATCAAAGTCTACTAAAGATTTAATTTTAATTGAATTTGATTCTTTGTTCATAACATATTCATATTATTCATATGTAAATTCTTGTAACAATCATATTTACTTAAATCTTAACTTTTTGTGCTCGACGTTTTAATGACTCGAGTTGAAGACTTTTACCTCAATAACTTTTAATACGATAATCTTTACCTTTCATGAGTTAAATTATAAGAATATTGAATCGTATATCGTCCATAAATTCTCGAATAAAGTGGTTTTAAATAAAAATATTTATGCAACAAGAGACTTCGTGATAATGGCTTTTGAACATTTTTCTAGTCAAAACAAAAGGCCAAGGCAACTGCGGGAGGCATCAAACATAATTATGTTACAAAAATGGAAGTTGTCAAATGCTTATTATTCACAATTTGTGAATATAAATAGTATTTCAATATAAAATTAGTAAAGTATCGATTAAATTAGTCAATCTAACTATATTTTCTTTTATTACAATTAGTTTTACAATCAAAATAAGTCAAGTTGATTAACTCGTAATACTTTAAGACCCGTTTGATTTAGTTAAAAATTTAAATTAAAACCAACACTTAATTTTTGCCAAATGTCTCATGGGATTTATAACTTTTATACATTTTTAACCACATATTTTATTAATTTTTATTAAAATTTACTAAAAATCTAATTTTTAGCTAAACCAAATATGGGCTAATAGTATTCTTGATATGTAATACTTGATAAGTATAAAATAATATAAAATAAGCCTACGTTTGATTTAGTTAAAAATTAGATTTTTAATGAATTTTGATAAAAGTTGATAAAGTTGTGGTCTCATAAAATATGCGATTGAAAATAAAGTTTAGTAAAATATACTTAAAAAAGGGAGCCAAACATGGCTTAAGTTCTTGTTTGGTACAAATTTTCATTTTCATTTTCATTCTTCTACTCATTTTCATTCACATTTTTCAATAAAATAATATTTCATATCACATCAATAAATTTTCATTCTTTTTCAACAACACATTCTTCATCAATTTACTATTCCATAATACATTCTTCCAAAATAATGTGGCTCAAACACGCCTAAAATAAGACTAACAATAGTTTTTCCTGCAATATTGAACTATTTTACATTCTACCTTTAAAATAAGTCACAAGGGTATGTGTGATACATAATATTCAATACGACTGGACAATACAAAATAATTCTTTATTATATATTTAATATTGTTCAATATTGTCTAATCTAACTTATCGAACAAATCACGAAAATACTCAAGTGCAATTAATCGATATTTATTTTCTTTTAAATATTCTTTATTCTAGCTTATCGATCAAGTCACGGGATAAGACGATTAATCGTTAGGATTAAGTGGAATCAAGAAGTTAGTAAAGATTGATGAGGGGTTGATGGAGACGTAAAGGAAGGGATGACAGTGCTTTGAGGAAGATGATGAAAGATGAAGCACTTTGCTTCTTACCAACCCGACCCATCTTTTTTGATGGTTAATAAATCTTGGGGCCATTAATAGAGCATCTTAGGCTTCTGACCAAGCTTTTTCTTCCTCTTTTGGTTTGTGGAGATAATGGGCATTAATAATAACAAGGGGATATTTATGGTCTTAATTTTTAAAATTAGGAAATGGAAATGTTTATGTTAAAGAGTAAAGTTGGAGTTGATTGAAGAAACTGTTGATTGGGAATCTTATCTTGAATATTTAATGATCATATAGTACTGCGAGCAAGTATTGGGTTCATGTCGTTAAAACAGTGTGAATGTTCCATTATGTCAGCTCATTAGTGTAGAGGTGTAAAAAGGACCCCGACATGTCACGAATTAATCAAGATGATACTTATTATTGTCTTAATTGTGGAAATTAGGACATGGAAATGTTTATTTTAATGAGTAGAGTTAATGTTGATTGATGTAACGAGTGATTAGGAATCTTTTAGTAGAGTTAATGTTGATTGATGAAACGAGTGATTAGGAATCTTTTTCTTGAATATTTAATGCCATATAGTACTGCGTACAAATACCAAATTCATGTCGTTAAAACAATGTGAAGGGTCCATTATGTCGACTAATTAGTGTAGAGGTGTAAAAAGGGATCCAGTCATGTCATGAACAAGTCGTCTAGTTATAGGAAGTCTTGGTTGGTCGGCCATGACAACGACATAGACCAATGGGTAATGTCGAGCGACCTGAAAGACGACACTTCATTTTATGCATTTTGAGTACGAGGTAAAAAACAAGGTAATTTTGAAATTGCAATCAATGTTAAGTTTGCTATATTGATAAAGACCGGGAGAAGTGGTCTGTACAACAAATTTATGCATTTATTTTTGTCTAGCATAATCCAATACAATAAACATGTCACAAAAATTTCATTAAAATAAAGTCAAACCACAAATTCTCTTATTGAAATGAAGATGCGTCCTAACTCTCGGTGATAGACATCTAACCAAGAACATAACCTTTGCTTCCTACCTTATAGTTCCCTCCTTTCATTCCCACATCTCACGTCCCAAAATTTTCCACAAGTTTTCCAATTTTATTATTATTATTATTTTTTTGAAACTTATGAGCAACTTTAAGCCCTATTCGGTGTGCATTTTTCCGAAAATGAGAATGAAAAATTCTACCATTACACAGTGAACCAGGCCCACTTTGGTGGCCATTTTTGACCGTGTTGCCTGAATTAGCTAAAAAAATTTGTGAAAATATAATGTTGCCCCTCACTTGTTCTATGCCAATTTTTTTTGATAAAAAAGGACAATTATAACATTTCAAATGTCAAAAGACGGTTGACTTTTGTGTTTTCAAATATTGCGGCTACGTCATCGTAGCATTTACTGTTGCAACAATAGCATTTTTTATTAAAATGTGGAATTAATGTGCGTCAAACAGAGTCTAAGAGACTTTTAAATGAAAAATACTTCACTTCTTAAATTATTTTAATTATATTTGAATAAATTAATTATCGACATTTGTGAATATAGATATTAACTAAAAAAATAAGAAAAACCATAAATGATCGTTGGAAAAATGAAATAAAGAGCTAAAAATCAAGAGCCTATTGAAATATATTAAAATATTACTCTTTAAATTTATATATTATTTTATCATATACAAGATGCTTGCTAAATTTAAAAAGGAACCGTGCTAAGTGCCCCGACTCAATGATCGGGGCACAAAAAGTGGCGCCCCCCTATTGGAGGGGGGCTGTGCACCACAGCCCCCCCTCCAATAGGGGGGCGCCAAGTGGCGCCCCTGTTTGTGCCCGGTCATTGAGCCGGGGCACATCGTCCCTTTAAAAAGACTTCCCCCCTCCTCTAGTAAATGAGAAAGTTTCGTGACTTGTCTATTCCAATTATTCTATTTATATTTCCTCGAAGCAATGATAATATTTTATTAGAATTAAACTTTTTCTTCATAAGTAATATTTTAAATAAATTCATTTACTATACAAAAAAAGTTATTCTCAATACAAAATTAAGAGTGCGTGATTTTATTTCGGAAAAATTTCGAAATAATCAATGTAAAATAACAACATGATTTGCACATTGGGAAAGAATTTATAAATAAATAGAAATAAATGTTGAATACGTGACTAATACTTATGAATTTACTGAAAGGACTTATTAGCACAAAATGTCCATACGTTTAGTCTTTAGTGTGCAAAACGTCCATACGTTTCAACTTTTTGCATTTTCATTACTATTTCCACGTTTCATTGCGAAAAATATTATTTTTTTTCAAATTTCATCCATTTTCTGTATAAAAATATGTGAAATGACAAATATATCCATTTACTTAAATAAAAAAAAATGAAAACAATAAAGAACTAATTGCAATCATAGGTCCAAAATTTTCAAAAATTACAAATGAGTTCCAAACTAATAATAAAAAATCAAAACCAAAAACAAAAATAACTCCATCCTCAACCCCATCCCACCCCAAACCAAAAAAAAATAAAAAATGGAACAAATGGAACCAGCGGCCTCCATCTAGCCAACCACCACCCAATTGCCACATAAAGTGCCGGAGCTCACACCACGAACAGCCACCATCAACTCCCAAACACTTTCACATAAATCAATTGAACAAACAACATATTTATATGGCCAAAATCAATAAAAAAAATGCAGCTGGTCGAGCAGGGACACAGCTTTTCTTCATCAATTTCGGCACCGACAGTGCTTGCCTCCGTAGCGGACCAGCCATTTCGGCTACACAAGCCAGTCTAAAATAGAAAGACTACCCCCATCCTCTTTGAAAAACACAGAATACCAGATTCAAGAAAATTGAGATTTAATAAATATATATCCACCAATGAATTTGTCCAAAAAAATTGATCTGTTTGCTCCCTCATGTTGTTGGCAACATTCGCCAATTTTTTGGAACAAATGAAGTAGAAACCCAGCTACACGAACCACAAGAAAAATGAAAATCAATGGGGAGCCAAATCATAAATTAAAGTATATTGCAAAGAAGGAGAGCAAGAGGTTGAAATCTTCATTTTTCGAAAGCAACATCGAAGCCAGTCCACCAACCAAAAATAAAAAAAATAGCATCAACAAACAGCAGAGCCTCCAAGCTATTGTTTCAAGTAGCTGCTACCACAGTCAGATGACTAATTTTGACGTCCAAGGAGTGCTACATTTTCATGTTCTCCACAGGCATGACAACGGATTTTGTCAAAAAGAAACAAAAATGATACAAACTTTCCCAAGTTTAGGAAATGGTTTTCTATGTTTTGAGTTGTGGTTGGGATGGGGAAAGATGGAGTTATTTTTGTTTGTGATTTTTAATTATTTGTTTGGGACTCATTTGTAATTTTTGAAAAACTTGGGCATATGATTACAATTAGTTTTTTATTGTTTTTTTTTTTTAATTTAAATAA
>CAIGRS010025003.1:0-14376 GCA_903798395.1 Fraxinus floribunda
CATTGAGAGTTAAAAATTGGTATTGAACTTGAAAATGAGTTCGGAATGGAGAAAAACTCTATTAAAGTTTTTTTGGCCGAGATCGGCGTCTATGCACCACCTGTATATTCCGGGATTTTTTGCGTTATTTCTCTCCTTCGTTTTAGACTCGATTTTTTTAACATACTACTTCATTAACAACTCTATTATGAGGGTTTGGACATCCCCTACATGTTCTTTATAAATATTAAGTTCTTTTATACAATTTCATAATGTGAGAAAAGAGATTACAAAAACTTTAGGATCAATTGTATATTTCTCCATATTATTGGTGTAATAAAATCTCCTAATTCATCTACTATATTTTCTTGTCT
Organism: Fraxinus floribunda; assembly: GCA_903798395.1. NCBI lineage: Eukaryota > Viridiplantae > Streptophyta > Magnoliopsida > Lamiales > Oleaceae > Fraxinus > Fraxinus floribunda. Next base: position 354 of record CAIGRS010025003.1, read on the forward strand.
TTTTTCATTCTTTTTCTTGTGATCAAATACTTCATTATTGTAATATATAACTTCAACATCTCAATCCAGTGGGTAATTTCATATCAAGTGGTATTAAGCGATATGTAATCCTTGAATTCCCAACAATTGATGCTAGAAATTCTAGACATAATTAACTCAACATTTATATTCAATATGTTTTCTATGTTTACCCAAGACATTGATATTGTTGAAATATAATTCTAATCATAGACTATGAACAATGATGGATTGGCCAATGATAGATACTACGGTAGATAAACTAATTGGTCCAAACTCATTTGTAGCTTCTTGTTCTTAACACTAATTTTGTACTAAAGCTATTGGAATACTATTGCTTTCTGATTTTCCAACGACTCTCTTACTATTCCACGTAATGCTACCTTAGTTTTTGTCATCAACAACTCGTACTTTTAAGGGAAAAAATGAACTTCTTTTAAATTAAATTAAATTTATTAGCTAATTTTGGAGATTCTTGTTTTCAAATGGTTTGAATTTTTAATTGAGGTGTTAATTCCTGTTGGAATCACAGTAGACAAATTTCTCGAGTTTAAATTTTGTTATCGATATAGACAATGCCATTGATCAATTTGACATCAACTACACAAGTATCTTTTAGGTCTTTTAGCATTGGAAAAATTCAGATATACAAATTTAAAGGAAAAAAATAAGTCAAATTGTGAACCACGTCTTGAACACATATATGAATAATATTTTTTTCTCTTATAAGATAATCGAAATTCTCAAGTGAGGTTGCAACTGTAAAGAGTTTGTATTGGACTAACATTATTCACTTATTGTCGAACAATGATGAGAAGGGTAAAATGTAAGTGTGCGCGAACAAGAAGTTTATTTGCATACGCATGGGTTAATTACCTCAATAGTCACTGAACTTTATCGAAAGTTTCCACTAAGTCACTGAACTTTAAAAACTACGTGGTTAATCACGAACTTTCAAAAAATCACCCCATTGATAACTGAACTTTAAAAATCATCACATTGGTCACTGAACTTTGCAAAAGATTTCTACGGGGTTACTGAACTTTGCAAAAAAAATTCCAGATAGTCACTGGGTTCAGTGACCATCTGAGAAACGTTTTGCAAAGTTTAGTGACTAATGAGGTGATTTTTAAAGTTCAGTGACCAATGAGGTGATTTTTCTAAAGTTCAGTGACTAACCACGTAGTTTTTAAAGTTCAGTGACTATTGGGGTAATTAACCCGCATACGCATATATCACATGAATAAAAAAAATTCAAAATTTAGAAGAATCTTAAATTCTTTTGAATATTTCAAGATAAAATTATGTGTCTTTAATTCAGACAATCAGCTTGACATTCATAAAACTTACCGCAATTTAATTTTAAAACAACAATACACACGAACTGCATACCACCAACGTCCAAACAAATTTAACAAATTTAATAGTTTCTTGAAGAACTCGCAGTATTACTCGAACTCGATTAAGCTATATAAAATACCATGAGTTGGATCATGTGATGGTATGCCAACTAAATCCATTTTCATCAAATAGAAGTAGTTTATTAATTCTTATAAAAAATCACTACTAATGTTTAATCTTTACTATTTTTTAGGGCTGAGAATTGGCCAAAAAATTGAAGTGACCCGATATAGATCAAGTAAACTTTAGACTAAAACCTATATCCCCAATTACCTAAAAGAAGGTGCAAAATTCAACAATATTCTCCAATGTTCTATGTTACAAGTGTCTTTTAAAATGAATATAAATAATTGCTAATTTGGAGAGAATGTGGACCCTGTGAAACCAACGGTAGTTGAAGTTAAAATAATAAAATATCAGAGTATACATCAAATGTAGAATGAAATAAATAACATTGGAACGAATCAAAGTGAAACGGTCATTACTATTTCTTTTTTGTCGGAATTTTTTGGGAAGTTGACGGTATGGGAATACAAAAATCTCTACTCACCATATTGTTTAATTCTTTAATATTTTTTAAATATGATTTAAAAAAAAAAAAAAAAACAACAACAACAATTCGGGTCGGGTCGGATGCTCTTATCCCGTCCTCATCCCATTTACCTTTCTGGACATGAATTCCTCGCACCACTCGAGCTGGAAGAATGCGGGACGGATCGTGAATGAGAAATTGCCACCCCTAATTTGTACACTTTACGTTTCCATCTCACTGAAGTAAAGATTGACAATACACGCCTTATTATTTTCTAAATGAAAAATGAAATTTATTTGAATAAATTTGTTTTAAAAAATAATAATTTGTTGTATCTTCGAAAAGCAAATATTTTCTTTCAATGCTTTTAATATTTAATAGTGAGTATAATTAGTTGACAAATTCTATCATAGAAACTCTCTTATTTTCTTAAGCTATTTGATTTGGCATGCTAAGTCTTTAAAGATTATTTTTTCTATGAAATCATTGATGAACTAAGCATAGTCATTAATTTTGGTTTAATAATACTAGTAATTCAAGCTAACAGATAGGTCTGCCGAAAATGATATCAAATTCCTCTAATTTGGTCAACAAACAAGACAATCCCCCAGCTAAACTCAAATCCTACAAACCAAATTAACATAAAATAAGTCAGCCCTTCTACTTTTCCAACACCCCATCCCTCCCCCAACGTTTATAGTCATAATCCTCTAAAACCAAACTTGTATAGAGTAAGCAAATCCATTTACTTTTACACCCAAAAAAGAAAATTATAAGCACGCACCCCTTCTTCAATCTCGAGTTCAAATTTATCGTTCCTATCTTTGCGTCACGCAAATTGTCCCACAATTAGCTGTCCTACAAAGCAAAAATGATACATACTAAGTGAAAATTTGTCTTTTTTTTTTTTGTCCAAAAAACGAATCAAAACACCCTCTACCTATCCCACCCTACCCCACCCCAACCCAACCCAAGATTTGAAGTCATGTTCATATGAAAGCATAGTCAGTGGTTCACCCACCATAACACCCTTCAAACTAAGAATCTCAATATAAAAGGCGCACACGAAAGAATCTTCCTAACTTTCCCTCTAATTTCTTGTGCATTGATCTTATCTAAAACTAAGTTACAAAAAAAGAAACATATATTTTTTCTTGTATGACTTATACACACAATAATTTGTATCTATGTACAAACAAGTTCGATCTTAGTCTTAATAAAGACTTCCTCAATCCCAAAAGTCTCCCAAAATAAATTTTTAAACCATGTTTCGGTTTTTCAGTTATGATATTCTCACCCTATTCTTTCTTCTTCTTTCTTCTTCTTCTGTCTTTCCCGCTATAGCCACCCGGTCGCCACCCAATCCTTTAACTGAATTAACTGTCCAAATTCAGAACGAAACGTGGGCGTGGCACAGTTTTAATCGCTTTCTTGATGCCGGAAAAGGCAGCCATGTCACCGGCATGGCCGAGCTCAAGAAATATTTTCAACGTTTTGGGTACCTCTCAATCCCGGAAAATAATTTCACCGATTTATTCGATCAAGAGTTTGAGTCGGCTCTGTTTATTTACCAGAAAAACCTCGGGTTATCCACAACCGGAAAACTCGACTATGATACCATGAAAGTGATCATGTCGCCGAGGTGTGGAGTTTCGGACACGACAACACCCCACAATTTACATGCAACGAAACACTATGCCTATTTTTACGGCGAGCCGAGGTGGACCAAATCGTCGCCGATGATATTATCCTATGCTTTCTCTCCGGCCAACATCATCGATTACATAAGCTTATCCGATATCAAAACAGTATTTCGACGAGCCTTTTCAAGGTGGTCTTCTGTGATTCCGGTCAACTTCACCGAGGCTGAGGATTACTCCTCGGCCGATATCAAAATTGGGTTTTATAAAGGCGACCATGGCGATGGGGAGGCGTTTGACGGGGTTTTGGGGGTTCTTGCACACGCTTTTTCGCCGGAAAACGGTAGGTTCCACCTGGACGCCGCCGAGACATGGGCGGTTGACTTCACGGCGGAGAAGTCAAAAGCTGCGGTGGATTTAGAATCAGTGGCGACCCATGAAATTGGGCATGTACTTGGGTTGGCTCACTCTTCGGTCAAAAACGCCATTATGTACCCAAGTTTGAGTCCAAGGACGAAAAAAGTGGACCTCAAAATTGATGACGTGGAAGGTATCCAGGCTTTGTATGGGTCAAATCCTAATTTTAGTTATAATTCTTTGTTGGAATCAAATATTTCATCAAGTTGGGGATTAATAGCCATGGAAAGCAGACATGCGATTTTAGTGTTGATAGTAATTATTTTTTCTCTATGCTTATGATGATAACACGATTTTATGTTATCACTTTTTTGGGTTCTCTCAACGTATACAAATTGTTCATTTTCCTTTTCTCGGAGAATTGTACAAAGATTTACACTTATACGAAAATTAATTACACTCTTTTTCTCAAACATCTTAGGATTGTACAAATGTTTACATTTATAGAAACTAAACTATATTCTTTTACGTCATGTAAATTATCGTTGTTAAAATTTATTCTCATATTTTTAGATTATCGGAAAAACTATGTATTCTTGGAGCCCAAACATGTTCAGAATCTATGTAGTTTTTGTATAAACAAAATTTGGATTTTATGTTCCAATTTTCTAAATTTTTTGTTTTCTTTTTTCTTCTTCTGAAAATTGTAATCCTATGTTGGCCATCTGTCTTGATATATGACTAAATGAAAGCCACATATTTTGTTCATCAAATAAGTCTTTAAGATAATTGATATTGAAAGAAGCAAATGCGAGTTAAGTCCAATCATTTTTTCTTCGTGCTTTGGCCTTTTGTTGACAATTTTTGATACGTTCTAAATAGTAAATATTCTGTTCAATTTTTGTATGTTGGAAAAAAATAGTTTAATTAGTTGGTTTGACCAACTTTTAACTAGGATTTATGTGGATTTCGTTAGTTGGATAAAAGATTTATTTGACTGAATGTGTTCTACTTCATGAGTAGATTAATGTAATGTATTTATTTTCTAAAAATCAATTTAGAGTGAATGAAATTGAGGTCAAAAGATGACTACTTGGAGTTGAAATAGATTAGGAATAAAAAATTGGCGAAAAATTGAAAAATGACAATTCCACATGAGAAAACTGGAAGAATATAAACCACTTTATATTGCTCAAATTTAGGACTTGGGTCGGACTCCAAAGAGTGCCCATAATCTAGGGATGACAAAAAAGTTCGACGGCTCGAGCTCGGCTCGCCCGGCTCGACCTCGATTATACTGAGCCGAGGCTCGGGCCAAGCCCCATTTTGGGGCATCGGCTCAAGCCCGGGCCGGGGCAGCCTGCCCACATTTAAAAAAAAATTAAAAATATGCCTTTGTAGGCAGCGCTTGTGAGATAGCAGGCAACAAAATATTATTAATATATAAAAAAACACAAAAAACCCGAGACGGCTCAACTCGAGCCTCATTTTTTTGGTCGGGCTTTTCTCGGCTCAGGCCAAAAAAGCTCGTGCTCGGCTCGTTAACATGGCTACCATAGTCTTTTAAAGTGAGAGAACCTGCATGCTAGTAGGTTGAGTAAAAACTCACACGCGAGCACTGCCGCCGTCCAACTAGCTTGACACGGGTCATGGGTTGTGGTATTGAGCTTGAGCTAAGTTGGTATATATTTTTTGGTATAATAATATATTTATTTATCTCGAATTTTCTATAAGCAACACGTGGCTTCTTCTAGAAATTGGTGGTTGAGAGTTAAAATGTTTGTCCAAACGGGTTATATTTGTTGAAGATACAACTTTTCAACTTCTGTATAAATGTGTCATACCCCGGATTTTATTCATTTCAAAATCAATACTGATTTTTCTCTCTTGCAAATTATATTTCTTCATTCCTGCATTATTCTATATTTTGCATTTCGGTCTCTGAAGTTATTTTCGTGCATTTTAGTCCTCTAATTTTAGATAGATCAAAAACATTTGTAGGTTATCGAGTCTCGTAATTTCGAGTGCTACTATTAAAAGTCGAGGTCGTTGTATCTTGGGAGACGAGTGCAGGAATACCATCAGCAACAGTGCGGGGTATTATCATCTTAATGAGAAAGAATCAAACTCTTGCCTCAACCATTACTATTTTATTTCGTTCATTTTTGCTTGGTATTCTACCCAAATTATTGCACGATAATATTATTATTTGCCAACATTGTATTCAATGTCTATACCGATTATTTAAGAATATAAGGAGAAATTAAGTATTTTTACGTCTTCCTAACAAAGTTTTTGGATAAAAATAGTCAATATCATAGAGTAGATGGTTAAATTATTACAAATTTTATGATAGGAATTCAAACAAAAAAATTAAAGAGCAAAAATGAGCAAATGTTAGGGAAATTCATTGTAATTAAAATGCATCGACAAATTACAAACAACGTTGATGCAGAAAACTTGGAAGAAGCCATCCGTTGTAGTATGAAAAAGGAAGAAGCCATCCGTTGTAGTATGAAAAAGGAACAAGTGTCAAAAATACTGGATTGCATATCGAACATGATACAATACAAACTGTGGTAACTAACTTTATGTGTAAAACAAAAAACAAATTCTTGGAAAAAGTCCAAGAGATATAGCTAAACCGAGAATAACTGTTAAAAAAAAAAAAAAATCTTCTTAACCCTATGTCCCGCTCCCGCTCCCTCCACCGCCACAGCCACACTATGGCTATCGCTACGTCCCGCTATCACCAGTGCTGAAGAGATTTTTAATTTGGATGAGTAGCAATACCCTTGAAGTCTAAGGCATATCATCCATGTATTTAACTTAAGTGTTCAAATTTCCCATAACATAAAACAAAATTAGTATCAATATTTTATTTGAGCAGTAGATATATGCATATACGTGCAATTTAGGGTCTTAATAAAATTTATTTTTCACAAAATTCATTTTCAACTACACATTTTATGAATCCTACTACTTTTATCAACTTTTCAACTATACATTTCACCAGCTTTTATTAAAATCTAATAAAAAATCATTTTTTCTCCAAACTAAATAGGGGCTAAGAAGGATTATTGAATATAAAATTACGCTTTACTTTTGACTTTCAAATTCTTAGTAGTTCAATTGTCACTTTTCAAATTCTCAGCCGCCATGGAAAATGCATACATTTTGAGTGGAAGAAATTGTAGCGATGCCTTCCAAAAGGGAAAAAGATTGATTTTGATTGTAATAATCTTCCATAGAAAATGCATATATTTCATAACTTGCCAGTTTGAATGAAGCCGGAAAATTGTGGAATGTAAACCATATATCGCATTATTTTATTTTTATGAAAATAGAATGTAAATTATTAATACCAAAAGCACCGAATTTATGTAAATTGTGAAATTTCCAGGTTTTTGTTAATATATGTACATGTGGACCACAACAATTTTGTTACAAAATAGTAGGGCTAGCCGTGGGTCGGTTCGATTTGGTTTCAAAATTTTGGGTATTTAATAAATGGAACCGTCGGGTCCAAATATAATTATGGAACCGTTCGGGTTCGGTTCCGTACCATAATTAAATTTTTTAATATTTACAGCAACACTATATAAATATGACTAATGACATTTCATTCGTAACTTTTACAAATTAACATAGCTCAATTCAAACATATATAAATAGCTAGCTGTCGAATAACATTAATTTAATGCATACAAATACCAAAAATGGGCTAATGGGCTTTAAAATTAAAATTATGAAATAATCTTATCTATTTAATTAATTTGTTAATTTATTTAGAAAAAATAAAATAATTTAATTAATTCAATAAAAAAATTAAAAAATTTATTTAGTTTCAATTATTCGGTTCTTGGTCTAGACCCAAACCCATTGATTCTCGATTCGGGTACCCGTTCGGGTATTTAACTTATGAAGAACCGCTCGGTTGGGTTCGGGTTCGATTCGGTTCGAGACTTTTGTCCACCCCTACAAAATAGTTATACCATGGGCAGATAATATCAAATATTCTTTCACGATTAAGCAATATGTGCATAGATGATAGTGTTTGCGATTTTAAACATTACTACATAAAACGGGGGTGTATTGTTGTCAGGGTATATTATCAAAAGAGTAATGCTACTCTGCCAGACCTGGTAAAGGTCTGGCAGAGCCCACCTCTCATGGGGTGGTGGGTGATATTCATTGGGGGAGGGATTTTTTTAATGAGGACCCACCTCATCTCTCACAATGAGCTCTGCCAGGCCTTTACCAGGCCCGACAGGGCAGAATTTTCCTTATCAAAATCACTCCAGTTTTAGACTGCTTAAACTTTTTGGACTGTGAAAGGACTATAGGATACTCTGCTACTTGACATAAAATTTTAATCAAAAAATCATGTATAACCGAATTAGAATGGTGGAGCATCACATGAAGAAGGATTTTATGGATGGTTAGCTACAGAAACCGACTATATACTGAATGAATAACATATCGCGAGACAAAAATTTGAGGGAACACAAAACTTTTGCAACACGTAATGCAAACAAGAGGTATAGAGGGTGTTTGGTGGGGATTGAAATTAGATTTTTGATTGTGATAAAAAAAAATTGAAATGTGTGGTTGAAAAATTATAGGACACATAAAATATGTAGTTAATATTGATTGTTTGACATTGATTTGGATTAAAATCAGTTTTTAATCCGGACAAAACACAGGCATAATTTCAAATGATTGTGTTACATGTACATCATAACTTACAGATTTGTTTACCAATAAAAGATGTGGCGAAATTTCATTGAGTCAAAATCTCATCAATAATTCTCCCACTTTCTTTGACACTTTTGTTGAGAAAAGTTGATGAAAAACAAGAAGATAAAACCAACAACAAAAAATTGTCAAAATAGAAGGTTTGAACACCAAGGATTTTAATCGAACATGTGGGTTATATGTAAAATATTGTGTATTAAATTAAAGTCTATCAATTTTGGTTAAACCCATTTAAGATGAACTAATAAGGTTTCAGTATTTTAGGTTTTGAAGCATCTAATTAAAGTATGAGCATTTATGTGTGGAGACCAGATATGTTTCTAATTTCATGATGCGTCGAATTAGGTTAATGAGACGTTAGTATGTGTTATGGTCCCGGATCATACGAGTTTTGTTCATTATATTCTGATTCCTATCTTCAGAGAGAAACAAAGGAACAACGTGTTGATCTGGAAGACTAAAACCACATGCCTAAATCATTGAATTAACCATGTCGATTCGGGTACACTTCCGCGTTGGTTTAAGAATTCTTGATGATCCAACATGAACAATTATTAACGGTAATGACGGTAAAGAGTTTTCTTAACAAATTGTATCAGAGCCTATTCATGTTGAATCATTGAGAATCGAGATTTTAATTTGATTCTTGATATTTATTGTTTTCAAATTTAATAGTTCTGGTATTAGTTTTGTTATATTTAAAAATTATTCGGTCAGTTTTCGAAAATTTCAGTTTTGTTTTTTAAAAAAATTCAAAGTGCTGCGACGCAGCATCATGCGCACCGGTAACATGTGTCGCTAAGTGTTGCAGCGATGACAATCGTGCTACAAGGTGGGCAACACTCATTGCTACAGTCGGAAACGACTCACGCTGCTTCGGGTTTGGAGGGGTTCAATAAAAAAAAAAAAAAGAATAGGTTTAGGGTTTGGATGGATTTTTGGGGCATGAGGTATGTGATGTAAATTAGATGATTTAAGGCCCTTGTTTGCAATTTTCAAATTTGGGTTATGGTTGTAATTTTTAAAATGTATTTTTAATGTTTCAGTCCCTTAAGTTTAAAACTTTAATAATTCAGCCCCTTAAGTTTAAATTTTTAATAATTCAGCTCCTTAAGGTTAAAATTCATCCTAATTGGACCTTTAAAGTTTCGTGTTTAATAATTCAGTTCCTGAAATTTGAAAATTAATTTATTTGGGCTATTAAAGTTCTGAGTTTTGTAATTAAACTCCTAAAAGTTTATAATTTGTTTAAATTTGCCCCTGAGTTTTTGAATAATTAATTTTTGGACCCCTAAAGTTTTGAATAATTAAATATTGACTCCTAAAGTTTTGGATAATTAAATTTTGATCTGTAAAGTTCTGAATTATTATCAAATAAATCAGATATGCAAATTCAGTGACTTTCTTTTTCAAGTTTTGGTACAAATGACTATTTTGAGAGATATAATATTCGAAAATTAATTGAAGTAACATGTTGTCAAAACAACATCTCTTATGGAAATTAATTAACTTAAAATATTAAAAGATGTTTGTGTGTGTGTTATTCATGCGAATATTTGATCGGCCCAAAGGAATGTCAATATTTGACCGAATTGCACATACACATGTGGTGATAAAACATGTAGAGATTATTTGGTTTAACGTTAATCAATAAATCAGTCCAAATAAAAGTTTATTGATTAACATGTTTATTTATTGTCAGTGTTTGATCACTATACCAAGAATACCACTTACAAGTCAATATTTTTGTTCAAAAACTAAATATTGATGTTGTGCTAGATATTTTGTAATGGGCCCTACCATTACTTGAAATTATTATTTGCATATTATAGATTGTGAAATCTTCAAATTAATCATTCTCTACTTTAGTATCAGGTTCTGTTGTCAATATCTCTGCTAGCATCAATTTAATTCCAATGCTTAATGGCACCAACTTTAAGGCATGGCACGAGAACATCTTATTGTTCTCAGAGTCATGGATATGGACGTTGCTTTATGGATCAATCAACCTACTATACTTACTGATAAGAGTACTTCTAATGACAAGAGGGAGATGAAAAAGTGGGAACGATTGAACCACATAAGCTTGATGGTCATAAAGTGTGCTACTCTAGAAGCATTTCGGGGCACTATGTCCGATAAGGTGACTACGGCTAAGGGTTTCCTTGAGGACCTTAAAAAGAGGCTTGCCAAGAATGAAAAGGTTAAAACTAGTACACTTTATCAAACCTTATTTCAATGAGGTACAAAGAGAAAGGAACCATACGGTAGTATATTATGGAAATGTCTCACATATCTTCAAAATTAAAGGCACTCAAGTTGGATTTATCTGAAGACTTGTTAGTGCACTTGGTTCTGATATCTATTCTGGCACACTTCAGTCAATTCAAAATGAGCTACAATTGTCAGAAGGACTCATGGTCCCTTAACGAGATCATCTCACACTGTGTCCAAGAAGAGTAAAGACTGAAGCATGACAAAATAGAAATTGCTCATTTAGCCACCACATCCAGGGACAAAAGGAACAAGAAAAGGAAAACTGATAAGGAAACTGCATGTACAACATCACAAAAGAAACAGCATAAGGAACTAACTGAGGGATGGCTGTTTCTTCTGTGGAACTGCAGGTCATAAGAAATTATGATATAAGTAGCGAAAGTCACTTTGATCCTATGTTGATATAATTGATGGACCAAATTGTTTGGGGATGCATTTGGTAATGATAGCAAAATTCTGAGTACTCATAAGGTTATATTTAATGCACAAATATAAGGTAACACATATAGCCCAAGTGGGATATTGTAAGGAATTTAATCGAACATGTGGGTTTATATGTAAAATATTGTGTTAAATTAAAGGCTATCAATTTTGGTTAAGCCTGTTTAAAGTGATCTAATAAGGTTTCAGTATTTTGGGTTTTGAAGCATCCAATTAGANATTGTAAGGATTTTAATCGAACATGTGGGTTTATATGTAAAATATTGTGTTAAATTAAAGGCTATCAATTTTGGTTAAGCCTGTTTAAAGTGATCTAATAAGGTTTCAGTATTTTGGGTTTTGAAGCATCCAATTAGAGTATGGACATTTATGTGTAGAGACCAAGCATGTTCCTAATTTCATGATAGGTCGAAGTATGTTAATGGACCGTTAGTATATATATACGGTTATGGTCCCCGGATCACACAGGTTTTGTTCATTCTGTTCTGACTCCCATCTTCAAAGGGAAACATATGAGCAACATGTTGATCTGGAAGACTAAAACCACATGACTAAATCATTGAATTAACCATGTCTGGTTCTGGTATGCTTCCGCTTTGGTTCAAGAATTCTTGATGATCCAACATGAACGATCATTATGACGGTAAATAGTTTTCTCAACATCGCTATCCTCAAACACTATTTGCCGCCACTATAGTGAGTGTTTGAGGGCTTTTATGACAAATAGTTTGTAGGAGTAAACAAACCTTAATTCAAGTTTGAATCAAGCAAAACAAAATTTGAAAAAAAGGAACCAAAGAACAAAATTATAAAAACTTGGTTTGATCTTTGATTTTGGATGTTGATGAATGAATTTGATGTTTGTGATTCAATCATGAAAATCACTCATATATATAGAATTAAAATCACCATACATGAAAATGTGTAAAGACAAAGTCAAAAGGGTGTAAAATCCTTCAAAATGACACATGCATTTAAAAACTCAATGTGCAAATTTTTGTACTGGGCGGCCATCCAGTACAAAATTGGGCACCCGTCTAGTTCAATAAAATGGCCAGTGTAATCGCAACATAGCCCGACCTTTTTCGGCCATAATTATTTTTTGTTCTCGTTTTCTCATGATTAACCATTTCTATCACTTTTAAAAGTACTTTTCATTGTTAATTTGAACAATATCCAACACTTCATCACTATATAAAAGAATATGTAAATGATGGTGTAGCATACTTTGTAATCTTTTGTATACTCTATTACATAAAGTCATTTTACTACATCGTACTAAATATAATTGGAAAAATACAGTCTCTAAATGATCATGAACATAACTTCTGTATGGTTGGAGATATCAAACAAGAACTTCAAACAACAAAAAGATGCAATACACTTACTCACATGGTTAAAATTCATTAGTCAAGGCCAGAATATGTTCATATATTTCAATACTTGCAACTTAATACATTCTTCTATTGCAAGTAGTCAGTGGTGAATTCAGAAATGTTGGTGAGTTAGGGCGGTCGTTAATCGTCGACCGTAGACTGATATAATAATGAGATCGTTTACTAATAATTAATTAAATAATATTAAGAAATCTTCAATCACTATATAAATGCACTAAAACGTAAAAATCATATACACATGAAAATATAATTCAATATAGTCCAAAATAATAAGAAAGCATACATGATGCAACCTCACTCTATAATTATAAGTTCAGAGTCTTGTATTTTAAAAGTGTTTCAAGATTATTTTATTCTTAATATTTTCAAAAATCTATCAATCCATGTACACCACCAAATTATCATTCAACCAGTGCACCATATACTTTTAGCATCTAAACCTATTTCATAACTAGGTCAAAAGTTTCTTAGCAACATGATGAATTTCGTCAACCCATTAATGATCTATGTTATAACAGTTACACATGAAATTTTCAACTTGAAAAATATATGTAAGTTCAAAAATAAAATTGATATTAAAATTGTGAGCTTGATGAAAAATTGAAATATAAACATAAGTTAGGTCATCAAATTGAAGTTCAATGACCAATATGAAACAAATCCTTAGATTGGATAACCTCCAATGAAAGTTTGCGCTAGATATACTTGTCGTCCCCAATTATTTCCCTCTCACTCCACAACTTAAGCAAAAATCCAGCGCCATCACATTTGCTTTCTCTCTCTATCGCCAAAAATGGCGGCCACTACCCCATCCTCCCCTATTTCCAAACACCCTATTGTTGCCTAATCCTCCTCCAAATTATCATAGTTCCTTTCATAATTTGCCCTCGAGTTCCATTCAACCAATACACCATGTACACTACCAGATTTACTGTGGTGGAGCTAGCAAGGTGATCGTCTAGCCACTTCAGGTACGGGCTCCTCAGAATCAGGCAATGAAATGCAAAACCTTTTTTGGTCATTGCTGTCAAAGAAAAAAATTTAGGGGGGTGTATTCAATTGAGACTTTTAAAGACTTTTGGAGGCTTTTTTAAGTGGGTGACTTTTGTGGATTTTGTGAAATTTCAAGTGATTTCTATGGATTTGGTAAGAATTAATAAAAGTCTTTCTTGAATTTCTGTAGACTTTCATTAGAGACTTTT
>CAIGRS010025026.1:6892-18734 GCA_903798395.1 Fraxinus floribunda
CCCCCCCACCCCAAATTATTGTTGGTACCATTATCTACAGGATTTCATAAATTCACTCATTAATGAACTAACTTTTTTCTTTTGGAATTTCAGGCACGGGTAATGAGTCATCAACTAAATACTTATTTAGAACCGGTCCCCTTGACTATAGATGCATCTGAGGAAAACGGCCTACAGAATCCGGAGACCTCAGTTCACACTATGGATGAAGACAATCTCACCTTGGCAAATGGTGCTGACGAGGATATGCCACCTAGTGGAAAATCAAAAGAATCAACACAACCAGAAGCTTCTACAAATGGGAACATAGATATGCCACTTCAGAATAATTTAAATGTAGAAACTGATGTTGAATTGCAAGGCGACGATATAAATGGAGGGGTACTTGAAAACAGTACAAATGATGAGAGCGAGATGGAGGAATAATCAACTGATCTCCCTTTCCTGACATTGGAAAGCTAGTTCATGAAATTGTTGTGGTTATTGCAGTTTTACCTCATACGTCACCATCTCTCCAGGTTTTTCTGTTCAAATAGTTCATCATCTGCAGGACTCGACTCAATGTAGCTGGAGTTTTGTGCAAGTCCTGTAGACATTCAACGTCCAAACGTATAAACCTAATATCTGAACCCACAAATGTAAGCGCAGCATCCTTCCTCACTGTCATACATGCTATTAAGAATTAAGTTCCTATGTAAAACATGAATTGGGAAAGCTCATGTGCAAATGATCCATGTAGCGGACGGATATTATCATAGATATTTGCAATATTGTGAAGTGGACACTACTGGAAGTTATATACATGTACACTAAGCTGAAGAGGTACTGTGATATTTAGTTTCCGGAGATTTATATGAATCCATCAATTGGGTATGAATTTCAAGTATATCTATTCTTCAAATTTTAAAATTTGTTTATGCCATATAATTCGGGAACCATCAGAGAGTTGATTTGGTATTTGCAGTTGTTTATCAAATTCCTCTAGGTAAGGGGATGATATATTTCATCTTCTCAGCTTCTTTGATTGATTATTTATCTGGAAGCTCCCTATGTGATCCATTGTCTATATATCGTCACGATCTTTTTGCAGCCTTCCAATGCATTTTTGTCTATAATTGCAATACATATATGGTTATTTCCTATATTTCCAAGTATAGGAACCCATATAGCATGTTTGGTACTCGGTAATAGGATTAAAAGTAGGTGAGACCATTTTGGGAGATAGTGATAGGGGTTGCTAGCGATTCTATCTATTGTACTCTACTACAGAAGTAGACGCATTGACAACTCTTGTTATCAGTGTAGATTCGTCTACTTTTGTGCATCTGCATTGAAGGATCATGACCTTAGAATATGTAGGAAAAATTTCCGAGCTTAAATGGTCACAAGCTACTTTCAAATGTTGAGCATCCTTTTTTCACTCTTGAAGGGTGCAAATCGAATCAATATGAACACAACATGCTCATCTTTGACTCTCGAGCTTCCCAAATCACGAGCTTGGGTTGTTTTTGCCTTCTGCCGCGAGAAAGAAGCCTCCTAGCATTCAAGGGTTGTGCACTAGAACTTTACTATCAATGATAACTACGATTTCCGGCTTCAAGAATTTGAACTGTTCGAGTTTGCTTATACTCATTAGTCAGAAAGATCTCTTTGAATCTATAATTTGAGCTCTTGCCACTCTGAAAGGAGTGAGCATGTAAAATAAAATTAATAGGATATGAGTTCCATCTTAAAAGGTTAATTTTGTTAGAGTAATTTAAACTCGTATATGTTTGTTTACATTTCAGTATATAGTCGATATAATATTCATATCTTAAACACAAATGAAGAAACTGGTACCCTCCCAATTAATTATATGCTCAAAACATCCGTTGTAGATTCGGCCAAAGAAGCCTATCTATCAAGGGATTTAGTTAGGACAGCTTAGTGCCTTAGTTTAGTACTCAATTGATGGAGGTTAGAGTTGATCTACGGGAGACGTCATAAGAAAAGGTCGTAAAGAAACACAATGAGTGTCATCCCTTGATAGTAGCTTCGCCTGGATCAACCAATGAAAAGAATGACGGGCGGCTTAGGTCACAAGCTTAAGGCCTAAGAGCCATCACCAACAAATAGAATTCCACCAAACAGGTGGGGACATAAGGTCCTAAGTCAGAATTCTATAGCTCCGCATAACTAAGGCAGCTAGTTTCACTTTACTTCCTATTTAAAGGGACGAGGGTGGATGAGAAAAAGGGGAATTCTGAACCGATATTTTTCTGTTTAGTTGTAATAGTTAGCATTATAACACTCATTAGTTCAAATCCATAAAAGTTAATCAAAGAATGCCACGTCATTTTTTAACATCAACGAGATAAAAGGGGATCCAACTACAAGAAGACATGTAGTCTGATAAATACACTACATATAAAAATGGTGACTAGGTTGGCTATTTTCATTATGATCATATAATTTCAAAATCTCAATGGATATATGATCATATAATTCCAAGATGTTATTTTTGTATAGAAACAAGTCCCACAAAAATATCCCAGTATTTCTTATTCTCGAGATCCTCCGTATTTTAGGATCAGACCCCGAGTAACCGCTAAAGACGTAAGGTCAGAAATGATTCCATGGAGATAGAGAATCCCCAACTGCTAGCAGTATGTGAGGCCATAGACCTTACCAATGCAGTATACACATCAAGCAAAATCAAATGACCACCAAACTACTTGTTGGAAATTGAAGTGGAATCTCCTGACCAAGACATAGGCATCCGGTTGTGCGAATTTGTTGGCGAAATTCGTTGTTAAAGAATCTTTCCAGTTATCCATGGCACTTACGAAAAGGAAAGATGTCCCAAAGGTTGTTAATCACCCTACCTTTCCAATGAACTTTCAGTTCCCAGGAGAAGAGTCCTCCAGAAGCAAAACAGGCAGCACTAGACGGATGCCCTGTAAGGAGCTCGAAATTTAGACGAGCGAGAAACGTGTTTGACCACCTGGGATTGCATGACTTATCCCTTGAGAGAAGGTAGATCGGACCTTGTCCAACATAAGCCTCCTTCCAGAACAAGGGGTAGATCGATTAAAAAGTTCATAGCTGACTTGAAGTCCAACAAAAAAGTATTGTTGAATAGTACTTCACCAATCGTTATTCCTCCTTGTTGGGGATATAAAAGATCTACTATTAGAGAAACTAAAAATGTCGCTACTCGTCGGCTATGAAGGAAAACGAGGGGCTGAGATCCCAGGTTGAGAAGCTGTTTGTTGTTGGCGAGAAGATTGTACATTTACACCAAGGTGTAAACTAGGATATTGTAGGGGGATAGAAATATACCCCTAATCTTAAGTGACCTATAGAGCTGTTTCTATAAAGATTTAATACTATTGTTTAAATTTTAATCCACGTAGAAATAAATTAGGTTAAACCAATCAATTAGGGTTAATTTCACTCGAGAGGTAATTAGCTAAAATTGAAAAATCGAGTCTAACATACAAAATGATCAATTTGTTAATTTACTTGTGGAAAAATTAAATAAGCCATGGTTAAATGAAATCATGAATCCGAAATACTTTATCCTCCCAATTATCCATTTTAGATTTCTTCATTTTGTAAATTTTTTAGTTATTTTTTTCATTTTCAAAATAAAAATCCAAAAATTGCATGTGTTGGTTTGTCAGAATTAAATTAACTAGAGTAGTGTAATTAAAAGTTAACATTCATCGAGGGATCGACTCGTATTCATCATCCACTTTATTACTTAAAAGCGGCCCGTGCAATTGTCATACATAATTTCAGCTAGCAGCAGCATACCTCAAACAGGTTATGGATCTCATCCCATCTTTGAAAAGTTTGAGTTGACACATATTTTGCGCTTTGAAAATGTCCCTGCCAATGCCCTATCAAATTTATCTGGCAGTAAAGATTCCGAGCTATTTAAGATAACGCCCATTTAGAATCTCGCCAGACCCTCTATTTCAAAGGTGAAGAATTGATGTAAATTGAAGGCACCCCATCATGGATGCAACTAATTATTGTCTTCCTGAAAGATCAGGTTTTACCTGAGAACAAGGATGAAGCCCATAAGTTTAGAAGAAGAGCTACACATTTCGTCCTTCAAAATTATGTGTTATACAAAAGAGGCTCGTCTTCGTCCCTCATTCGATCCACAGGAGGAGAAGAGGTGATATATTTCTTTCGGGAAATCCATGAAGGCGTATGTGGAAACCACTCCGGAGGACTTGCACTTACACAAAAGGTGCTTAGGCTAAAGTATTACTAGCCTACCTTAAAAATTGATGCACTTCAATTTGTGCGTAAGTGCGACAAGTGCCAACGAAAGTCAACCATTCTAAGCTAGTCATTCCAGAGCTTATAGTCATTCGTTAAGTGGGAGATTGACTTTATCGGCCCCCTTTCAAAAGGAAGAGGCAGTGCTAGCTATGCATTTGTCTCCATTGACTACTTTACAAAATAGGTAGAAGCCTAACCCTGGCCAAAATCACTGAAGCCAATGCTTTCAAATTCTTATGGAGGAACATCATATGTCGGTTCAACATTCCCCATTCAATCATATCAAATAATAGAAGACAATTTGACAATAAAAAGGTCAGGGACCTATGTGAAGAGTTAGGAATCAAGAAACACTTTTCAACACCTTACCACCCACAAGCAAATGGCCATGTATAAGCCATCAACAAAACCATATGGTATACCTTGAAAAGAAAGCTTGATGCCTCCAAAGGAGCATGAGTTGACGAGCTCTCTCAAGTATTGTGGGCTATTCGAACCATAAGCCGAATCGTCACTAGAGAAACCCCTTTCTCTATTGCTCATGGAGACGAAGCTATGAGCTCGGTTGAGGTAGGGTTACCCACACCGCATCGCTTACACTTCAATGAAATATCTAATAACGAGTTGGAGAGATGCGAAATGGACTTTTTTATGAAATAAGGGAAGTGAAACTCGTCTCTTATCAGCGAAAAATGACTCGCTGCTACAATGCTAAGGTAAAGAAGAGGTCATTTTGCATAGGCGGCCTTGTTTTGAGAAAGTTCTTCTCCTACTCAAAAAAGCCAAGTGAAGGTACAACCTCATGTATGGAACATTGATCACTTAAGAAGATATTATCAATGATCACAGCTCATCTCAGCTGGATGCTCTTTCATAGCCCATGTAATCTCTTTCTTCCAATATAAATGAATTTTAGAACATATAAGATTTTCCTTTTATTTTTACTTCGATGAAGAAACCATCTACCACGGGAGAAATATTTACATGGAAGAGCCATCCCAAATTAAACCATCTTGAAAAGAGAGGTGTGAATCACCCCACAAGAAGCCCATCATGATACCTACAAGGTGAAGCCTTCTATGGATGAATCTTCCACCTTAGAAGAAGTCCTTGCATGGAAGAGTCACCCCCATACAAGGAAGTAAAACTACCTCGAAAGAAGAGGTATGAAGTACCTTGATACCTACGAGGTGAAACCTTCCATGGTTGAACCATCCCCCATGGAAGAATTCCTTCCATAGAAGAGATATCCCCACGCAAGGAAGTAAACCTACCTAAAAATGAGAGGTCTAAAGCACCCGTAGAGGGCTCGCCTTAATACCTATGAGGTGAAGCCTCCATGGATGAACTTTCCACCATGGAAGAAGCCCCTTGCATCGAAGAGCCACCCCATGCAAGAAAGTAAAATTGTCTCAAATAGAGAGGTGTGAAGCACCCTACATGAGGCCTACCTTGATATATATAAGGCGAAGCCTTCTATGCACGAGCCATCGACTATGGAAGAAGTTCTTGCATGGAAGTATGCATATGACCTCTCTCTAAAAAGGGACCTACATTTGCAAAGACCAAATGCTTATAAAAATGTGTGTAAATCAGTTCAAATGAACTCTACGACGATGAACCATTTTATTTGTCTGACTTATTAAGCTCGAATTAAATGCCCAATAAGTGTGTAAAAACACACTTATCAGCTGCCATGTCTTTATCTCTTACGGTGAAGTTGACATTGACATGGATCACCGCCAATTGGGAATAGCTACTGATTAGTAGCATATTCACTTGCATCTCCTTATCTAGTCTGAATCTAGCTAAGAGTACTTCATATTCAGCAATATTATTGGAGGCTTTGAATCCAAACCTCACTGCACAATTGAGCTTATGGCCTTTTGGGCCAACCAAAACCATTCCAACCTTAGAGCCTACCCTTTCAGAGAAGCCATCAACAAAAAATCTCCAAGTGGGGGGGCTCTACAAGTTTTATGTCACCTCTATTTCATGAACATTAGTGAATCCTGGTACAAAATCTACAAGAGCATAACCCTTGATGACTGAGGTTCTGGCATTGTAGACAAGGTTAAACTCACTCACCACTACAGCCTAATCATCAACTTCTCTAGAGCATTGGGCTTCTGAAGCAGTAACTTGAGTGGAAAATTTGTTAACACGTGGATGCTATGGGTTGGGAAGTATGACCTCAACTTTATAGAAGCAGTGACGACTGACGAGGGAGATGACGAGCTTTCGCATATATCTGGGTATCGGGCATTCGCTTGCAGGAGAGTTTTGTTCATATAATAAATGGGCATATGTGATTTCTTCTTCCTTTACTAGAATTGAACTGACAACCTCTTCAGATACGGCCAAATAAAGTAATACGGGCTCATCAACTTTTAGTTTTGAGAGGAGTGAAGCCTATCCTAGGTTATTCTTCAGCCACTGAAAAGCCGCTTCACACTCGTTATTCCATCGGGATTTCATCCCTTCTTTGAGAACCTTGGAGAAGGGAATGCATTTATCTCTGGCTTTTGAGACGAAGTGACTCAAGGTTGCCACAGACCTTGTGAGGCTCTGTAACTCCTTCAGTTTTTTAGGGAAGCTTATCTCTATCAAGGTTTTGATCTGGCCTCAATACTTTTTTAGTTGACCATATAGCCTAGAAACATTTAGGAGGCAATATCAAACATACACTTAATGGGGTTTAACCTCATCCTATGCCTCCTTAGAATCTGGAAAGTAAACTTTAGGTGCTTGACATGATCTTTTGTTTTGAGGCTCTTCAGAAACATACCATCTATATATACCTCCATGGCTTTGCCAATGAGGTCGAAAAACATTTGTTAACAAGCCTTTGGTAGGTGGCTTTGGCGTTTGTCAACTAAAATGGCATCACCTTGTAGCAATAGAGACCTATATCAGTGATAAAAGATGCGTTATCATCATCCATGGGATGCATGGAGATTTAATTATAACCTTAATAGGTGTCCATGAAGCTCAGCAAATCGTGTCTTTTGGTGTAGTCCACAAGTTGGTCTATCCTGGAGAGGGAAAAGTTGTCCTTTGCGTAGCTTGGTTGATGTTGGAGAAATCTATGTAAGCCATCCATTTGTCGTTGTGCTTCTTCAAAAGGGCTAGATTGGAGATCCACCTCGAATATAAGGACTCTCTAATTAATCCATTAGTTATCAGCGTTTTCACATCTTCCTTCAGGGCATCATACCTCTCTGAGTTGATGGCTCTTCTCTTTTATCTATGCGGAGTAAATTTAGGATCAATTTCGAGATGGTAACAATTGACATTTGGGTCAATACCAACCACGTCCTTGTACCTCCAAGAAAAAATATTTTAGGTTTTGCCTTTTAGCTTCTCTCATGCTTTCAGAGGTAGATTCTTTCCCACTTGTAGTGACTTGGTCGGATCTTGAAGGTCTACGGGGAAGCTCTCCAGTTTTTCCATTAGAGTTGTTTGTGAATCGGACTCCATGACTCTAGGGTCTAACTCATTGTATGTAGCCCCTTCTTCGAGGGTCATCCTTTCTTCAAAGGTATCTATCATTTCAACATCTTTCCCTTGTTCAATGATCCATCCTTCTTCTAGGGACATCGAGTATTTCGGTAGGCCTGAGAGTCGGGTAGGTCGATACAGGTATTTCAATGCCGAGAACCACCCATTATATTTCAAGTATTTCACAAATGAAACTATTCAGTTCCTTGCAATTATTGGAATCAAACCTAAGCCTGAAGTGTAGGTTCTAGTTCGAGTTCAGGTTCGGTTATATATATATAGACCCTTTCGATATGTAAACCTAACACACTACTGGTTGAAAATATTTATGCAATAGAGAAAATCCAACTAAAAAATCTACAAGAAACTAAGAAATTCAGCTACATGACTCAACAAAAAATCAAGAAAATATGAGAAAATTAGAACATGAATTAAATTACTGTTTGAGGACAAAAGGTTTTCTTTAATAAGCCCCTCTTTGAGCCCCATTTTGGCGAGATAATATATTTTGGAATAGTAATCTTTTGGAGAATGAGTGGAACAAAGAAGTAAAAAATTTCGATTTACGTGCAATATTATTTTATGAGAAAATGTGTGGTTGAAAATAAGTTTTAAAAAAATGAGATTTTTGTAAAAATGGGGACCAAAAATAGGCTAAATCTTATTTGATCCATAAGTAAGGCATCTTAGAGCCTATAATTTAATTATAAACAATATTAAAATTATTTTACTCTTAAAATGAACTAACATGAAAAAAATACTAATTAAATACATAACTAGTCCATATCAAGAAATTGTAGTCTACATATTGAACTTGTTCTATTTGGATTTTAAAAAAATTATATTTTAAAAGAGAAACACATACTCGAGATAACAAAAAAAGGTACACCACAATGCAAGCTATGAATTTATCAAGTTCAATTGTTATATTTATAAAAAAAAATCACTTAAATTTATAAACAATGCAAGAAAATAAAAAGTCCGAATCGCAAAAAATGAACGCTTTTATTTATCAACTTATACCACAACCCTAGCTTTTGATTAATTAGAAAGTCCAAATTGTAAAGATTAACATGTACTAACATCTAAAATGCAACAATCTATGTGAGGCGAGAGGCAAAAAAAAAAAAAAAAAGTCAATCTTGATTTCTTAGGGATAGAATCTATAGTTTTATATAAATTACCACCTAAATTAGAGTTTTTAGATTTGTTTTTTTTAGCCAACCTATAAACTGTAAAAAATAAAAATTATATAAAAAACCGGTTCCATCCAGGTGCCCACGTTTCTTTTTCAAGAATCAAGAATTGACCCGAACACAATCAGTTCTAGATTCTCAGTTTTGATTCTTAATTTGTTTTTTGGAAATGGATCGGAACCTCCAATTTGGAAGGTTCAATTCTGGTTAAAATGTCCAGGCCTATATTTCACTGTCAAGTAGCGCCATGTGCTCACTAGGCCCTATTTGGTCACCTCTAATTGTTGCAATGGTAGGTTTTATGGGAAACTTCATGCATATGTAATGTATGAAGGTAACAACCCAAAATTCCTATGGCAATCTTTCCAAGACTCCATGGTAAGCAGACCAATTGTCCACCATGAGAAACTCCACGTAGTGATGGCTATTTGGGGAGATGTACCCACTTACACTGCAAGGATAATTTTTTTTCCATAGGATAATGCTATGTCGGTGAGCTTATTCATGGAGGTCAGCGCATGATCCACCAGTACCTTATCATATGTGGCACCAAATAGGATGTTAAAAGAACTCTTATTGTCCACCAACATTCGCTTCAACTTATTGCGTGCCACAACAACCCTTACCACTAAGGCATCGCAATGGGAGTAGTGCAAACCTGTGTCTTCTTCAGGCTAACTTCTGTTACTCTCCAACTGAATTTTACTATACTATTTCTTGGCCGCTCCACCAATGGTTAAGTGGAAGGTTCTGCACTTCAAAGCCAGTAAGGTACCCTTCAAACTCATATGAGTCATGTAAGTACTGAGGTGCTTTTATAGATCACTTCTCCATTCTTATATAGGAATTTTAGAAGGTGCGAGTTAGCTTAGCATAGGGACACTTGGAAGCTCCTGTGAGAACAGGGGGTTGCCATCAACATCATCAAACTCATAGGACCTATATGGTCCATCAAAATCCTGCTCATCCTATTTCTAGGCGAGGGGTCATTTTGGGGCATTTATATTTGTTTATGGGGTCTTACCATGTAAGGCAGCTACTGAGGCCTATTACTAGGCATATCAGGATTAATTCTATCAAATATGCTGGCGAACCATTGAGGTTTTTGCTCTCACTCATATTTAGGGAGAAAATGTCATCTCCAAAGAGCGTCATTTGCAGGTTGGCCGATGTGTAATTTGATAACACATTCACTCCTATCTCTCTTTCAATGGGGCTGTCACCTCTTTTGTGCCTCTAAGAATGAATCCGTTGGCTTTGCACTTCTTCTTGTTGATGGAAGAGGCCTTGCTAGGGCATATTTTGAGACATCTGATACCTTCCTTGTCCATGCATTTGCATGAAGAGCTGCAGCATGGTGGAATTTTGCTTCGTTATGCTCCTCATATTGGCAGCCATTCTTGTCACCTCTGCAGTTAGGCATGACCCCGAGAAAGACCCAAAACCAATCCAAGAGGAAAATATTGGAAAGAATTATTAGACAATAGTCATTGAAGTTAAGTTTAGAGTTTCATTTTATCTGAAGTTTAGAACTATACTTTTTAGTGCAGGATTTTCCGTTTTGCATGGATGCTTGGTATGCCTTGTGATAAATTTGTTAAAAGAAACTTAATTCGACCTTTTGAAAAATTACTAGGTTCTGTACTCATTTGGTATAGTTTGATGTGAATTAAGTTTTTCTTTTAATAATTTTTTTTTATTTTTATTGCATTTATTTGATATTGAACATGCAAATAAAAATATCAATGATCATATGTCGTAATATAAGTTGGGTATTTGCATGGAAAAGTACGGTATAACACTACTTTTGTTTTGATCATAAACAAATTATTCATAACCAATTATGAGAGGTGGTACCTTCTAGTGGAAGGTTGTAGTACTCTGTTCAATTTTGAAATTTTAAAAGGTTCAATACTAATTTTTGACAATTTTGGAGGGCCTTTTGGAAATCAACATAACTCAACATGGAAAGTTACATTTTACAAACAATTTCATATAAAATGACATAGGACAGAAACGTGAACAATAATAATTGGTTCTTGTTCATAACAAACGAACAAGTGTTTGCTCGAATTTCGTTCAAAAGTTATAAATATTGGAATCCACCAATTAACGGAAAAAACTAAAATATCTTATTAATCAAGGAAAACGAATATTGAATTTTCAAACCCTTCACTTATTTAAAGACTCAAAACAAATTCTAATGAAATCGAAAATCTAATTCTATAGATAAATCCAAATAAACTACAAAGTTGCAAAACAAATCTGAATAAAATTAAAATACTACAAAAATACTGAAAATACCGTTACACTAATTCAAAACAAAAAAAAGGCTAAAATGGATCCCTAAATGATGGAATTTGATCCCGAGAGTTCGACAACATCACTCGATAAAAATGTGCAGAATCGAATAACTTTTTCGAATTGGACTCATGGAAGAAAATCCAACAACCGAGCTAAAAGTTATGACCGCTTTCATATATCCTCCTTATTTTTTCAACTTTCCAATTTGTTTATAATTTTATCTTCCGATTGTCTCGCATTATTCCCTTCCACTTCAAAACAACTAAACTCTGAGTTGTCATTAGGATACAAAGGCTCATCGAAGAAAAACTCAACTCGCTAACTTTGTAATAGTCAAGAAAGCTTTCCCTTCCACTTTAGAAGCTTTATGTGCCCTCCATATTGGACCAACTGTAATTTTTTATCCTTCGATTTAAATTTGTAAGAATTCTTTCTACTCTTGTATATGGCATTCACATCAATCTTACAAATTCAGGTCACCTGAATAGATGTTGTTAGAAAATTTATTAGTTGTAATACTGTAAAGTGCAGAAAAACTTATTGACTGATTGAGTCTCGTGACA
>CAIGRS010025043.1:0-14354 GCA_903798395.1 Fraxinus floribunda
GTGGAGTATTTTGTATTTTATGTTTTGTAGGAGAAATTAAGTATTAATTATTGTGG
Organism: Fraxinus floribunda; assembly: GCA_903798395.1. Taxonomy (NCBI): domain Eukaryota; kingdom Viridiplantae; phylum Streptophyta; class Magnoliopsida; order Lamiales; family Oleaceae; genus Fraxinus; species Fraxinus floribunda. The sequence goes on from CAIGRS010025043.1 coordinate 57, forward strand.
AAGAAGTCAATTCATTCCTTTATGAAATTCGTGTTAAGGTGGAGATTGTTAGAATTTGGGTTTGACCCGAATTCTTTGTAAGTAATATAAATGCACGTCATGAAGAATTCAAGTTTGGAATGCTATTGAAGTCATATGCTAAGTTATGAAAATCAAATTTCAATGATAATGAGAAGTTTAACTTGAATGAAGATTTTTGGATGGCAAAAGATATTTTTTTGAGTATTAACCCGAGAGACGGTCGCTTAGGCGCCACATTAAAAATCGGGACAGAACCCTGGGCCGGGTCGGGCCCGCGCAAGTTTTTCGGTCCAAATGTGTGTTTTTTGTGTTTTTTCTTCTCCTACTTTGTTTTGGACTCCGTTTTTGGCATCATATTTCATCAACAACTCTACCGAGAAGTTTTGGACGTCCCCTACATTTACATGTTTTATATAAATACTAAGATCTTCTACACAATTTATAGTGTGAGATTTATGATTATTAGCTTATAGGAGCATTGTAATATTTTTCTCTCTTCTCCATTATTCTTGATGCAATAAAATCTCATAATTCCTTTGACATATTCTTGTCTTCTTTTTTTCTTTTGTTCTTAATCACATACTTTATTATTTTGTCATATAACTTTAACATCTCAATCAATTGATTGGGTCACAATAAGTGATATAAATTCTAACAAGTGGTATCAAAGCAGTTCTGGTATTGGCTTGTCTTGTAACAATATGATATCGGAACTCATCAAATTATAATGAGCAATTCGATCATATTAAGATTCAAAAAATAAACACGCGAATTTCAAAATTGGTTTGTTCAAACAAACCACCACCTTGCATGACATGTTAAAGGATAAAATTCCCCGTTGGGCTACTCTTTTTAATAAGAGATAAAATCTCACATCGAATAAAAATGAAAATATAGGTCAATTTATAAATGTTAGGATTACCCATATTAAAAGGGTTGACATTTGAAGATGAAATTTGAAATCTTAACATGATTTCTATTGCAAAGACGCAACCAATTCCATGTAAAAGTACAAGATCAAAGTGATTATCAGCAGAAGTTTGAAGTCGAGCCAATCACATATAATTTGACATTTTATGAGAAGTAATTGATTCTCGGATCATTCTTGAGGTACATGTGGGGGTTCGTAGAGCCCCCACTGATACCTCACAATAGGGGGATGGGGTGGGGTGTCTTTTGGCCATTTTTTATTATCGCGGGACCCACTCATGTGAGAGAATTTCATTGCCAATAATAATTCTTGATTCTTTTACTGAGTAAAATCCAACGTATATCTACAGTTGGATTCTTCAAGGGATTTAGAGTTTCAAAATTGGATATTGTTGAGTTGATTGGACTCTTTAATTAGACATTGACTCGGACATTCAACCAAAGAGACCAAGAATCGATATATCGTGCAAAATTCACAAGATATTGGTTAATCCGGTGAAGCTTTCGTTGATTCATTCGACTTTTTGGTAAATCAACAATCTAGCTTTCAGTTTTTCCGATGAATATCTCCTATACAATCCAATTCTCATAACATTGTGGTGTGTTTAACAAGGAGCAGGAGCAAGGCTGGCAAACAAGGAATCGTCCAACAAAATACATAAAATTGAGTCGTAAGTTATTGACTGCATGTTATCTTAATCCTAATTACGCTCATAGTATTGTATAATCAATCTATGATTAATCAAGTGGTTGGCAGGCAGGCATCACGTGCACCTTCACTTCAATGCATAAGTGTCCCTTTTTCTCATGTTTGTCCTTGTACCTTGGGTTGATAATGTTAAAGATTAATTGGAGTTCCATTTTAATATGTCAAGCTTATTAAAATGAGTAATTCAAAATCTTATAAATTATTCTATGTTTTGATCTTTATTTGATGTGAGATTTTATCATTTAATATGTTCTCGCAAGATGATGACTCGTTTGAACAAATTAATATTGAAATTCGTGTGCTTATTTTTTTGAGTTTTAATCAGATCGAATTGTTCATTGGAACTTAATGGACTCTGATATCACATTAAAATTTTGCATTATATCTTAAAAGACCAAATTTGTTAAAATGAGTAGTCCAACATAAAATTTTATCATTTAAACGCAGAGACGAACATGCCATATTTTTGGAACATCGTAGGGACATAAATTTGACATTTTAATAGGTTTTGTACAAAATATATTCTAGTTTGCATCAAAGTGGGTACTTTTGACGTGAAATGCTGCTGATATTTCTCATAACATAAATATGTAGTACTTAAACCTTGAAAAGTTCATAACAATTTAAATTAAAGTTAATATTTAATTTAATAACACATTTAATGAGATTCACAAGTTTTATCTGGTGATGGCAAAAAAATTCGCTCCGACGTTTTTGGGGCGAAAAAAACCTGCCCCGACGGGTTGGCGGGGAGAGGAGGGGGTGCCCCGCTCCGTGATGAATAAAAAAAAATAATTAACTACAAATTAAAAAAAAAATAGTTAACTGAAATTTTTTTTAAAAAAATAAAAATAAACGGGGTAGGAAATGGGGCAAGTCCGCGCCCCGAACTCGCCCTGCCCCGTCTAAGGTGTGGAGGGGCGGGGGGCTAGGCAGGGTGGGGGCGCCCGGCCCGGCCCCGTTGGCATCTCTAATTTTATCAATAATTCAAACACGTAGTGTCAACTTTTAAAAATATATTAAAATTATGAATTTTGGCTACACCAAACATAGGCATAATTTCTAATTAAAAATTGTATGTAAAGTGCTAGGAGGGTGTTTGGTAGAGATTAAAATTGAAAAATTAGTCGTTATAGTTGACTTTTATTATATAAGTAATACCCAATAACGACTATATTTTCAATTTTAATTGAATTTTAATTGCTCCCAAACAAGATAATGTAATAAAAAGAGGATTTGCTGTTTTCGAAAATGAATATTTTTTGTTTATTTAACTATTTTTAATTTTTAATTTATATATTTTTTAATAAATTTTGTTTTGTGTTAACATACTAAGGGCGTGTTCGGTAGAGATTAAAATCGGATTAAAATTAAAAAAATTAGCAGTTATTGTTTACTTTTATTAGACGAGTGTGATCTAATTAAGCTGTATCGAACAGGGCCTTAAGATATAGTATATAAAGTGTAAGTGATTCGTGTGAGAGATTATTTAAAGTTAAAAATTATTTTTTGAAAAAACTACTTGAAAAATTATGAATTCACGTGCAAATACTAAATTTATAGGGTGCCATTATTTACTTCCAGAATTATTATATGTTAATCTCACTTTATATATATCCCTGCTAAAATATTAAAATTTTAAAAAATTAATATTCTCATCCACGTAAAATTCCAATATTATCATTATTAAATTCATTCATTTATAAACTATAGGTCGCCGATTTTTTATATTCATCCCACTCTATATACATCTCTAATTCAATTTTAAAATTAAAAAAAAAATTATATCCACCCAAACTTTAATGTTCAGTCATTGAGAAAACAATACTTCTGTGTGGAGTTAAAAGTCATTAATGGTGGTGACAAGACTCTCATCTTCTAACACGATTGTATTATTTCAAAAACAAAATAAAAATTGATGAAATATGTCTTCATGTATTTCCTCTAATAATGAAATTAAATCCATCAAATTCACAATAAAATGTAAGGATTAAACTACTTGTACACTTTGATCGATACTAACTTATATGTCAAAAATCTAACAATTAATTGAAAAAAGTGTCATCAAGATCAATCTACCAAACTTTGCCCATTTATATGAGTGTAAATCAATGTGTCAATCCTTATGCATATATAGCATGGTCCAAAACGTAATCCTTATTTTTGCAAATTCTTCTTCTCATATTGCTATATTTCATGTATTTCCTTTAATGATATCCATTTCATTGTTGTTTTGATTTCAGTTGAAGAAGATATTTTACGAGTTTTATGATTTTAGTTGAAGATTATATTTTATGATTATTAGAATTTTAGTTAAACACAAAATATAAAAGAATATAAAAAGATTAAAAGGAATTTAATGAAAATAAATATTAGTAGATGAATTTAAAATGATATATTTTTATTTAATTTTATATATGTCTATTTAGATAAATTTACGTAAGATTAAAAATATAATATTTTAAAAAAAAATTTGTTTTTAAAAACTACTTGAAAAAAAGATTATGACTTCGCATACAAAATGTATTTTAAAAGAAAATAAAAAAAGGGAAATTCCGCTTAAATTTCTTTGCATTTAGCAATGCTCTTATTCACCAACGATAACGCGCCACGCTACGCGCAAGAGAAAAGCAAGGAATTCGATTCTCTCCTTGATTGATTAATAGACGATCAACGAACAATACGTCTTCAAAGCCATGTTCAAGTCCTTCTGGTAACATTTCCTCTCATTTTTTTTATTTTTTTTTTCTTGTTTAAGTATGTTTATCCTTCGATGAGCTCTGATGTTCATTTTTTTTATATATATATATTTTGAAGCTTTTATCTACTACTTGTTATATCCGATTATCTATTGACAATTTGGTGCTTATAGAATTTATGGACTACAATGTCATTATTTGACCTTTTCTTTCAATTAACAAGAACATCTGCACTCTCTGTGTTCAGGAAGTTTGTAGGATTCCCATTTTGAGTTCAATCAAACTGCTTATTGGGTGTGCATCATATTTCTTGTACACAGCAGGTATCAATATAATTAACAATCTTAGGGACGTGGGTTATAAACCCAATTTCTGGTGCAATTGGGGAGATACCGGTTGTGATCCATGGATCTCCAAGTGGAGACCATATCCAAGCTCTATGAATAGTTTATGTTCTTTAGGTCTGTCCCGGATAGTTGGTTCTGTTATTCCTTTTCTGATCAATTCTAAAGCTTGGTACAGACTGATTGTGATTTTAATCTTGATGGATTATGATGACTAGTAAGGTTGTGTGATAGAATAGCAAGACATGCATAGTCCGTTTTAGATCTTTATTCTACCCTCCAAATCATCGGCGTGGGACTATGTTTGAGTCACTTATTTTGGAGGAGTGGAAGCATATAATTGCAATTTTGAAACTAACCTGTTTGCAAGATTACGGAAACAGATTACGGAAACAGGTCACTTCTGAAACATGCCTTACAATATAGTGTGTTATGATGTAACAACAGTTAAGTCTGTTTAGAGCACTGTGGTTAGTCTTGAGTGGTAGATGTTTTGTTGAGTTTGTTTATGATATGGTTAATTATGCTGGAAAAATAAAATCTGGAAAAATAAAGTTGACTATAGTAAAGATTATATAATATGATGCCTTCGGGTTTGTTGAGCATCATTGGCCTCATTTGGAAGAGTCGTGGGAAAGTCTTGTTCAATTTTGCCACAGTATCTGTTCATGTGCATTTCATCTCGTTGTCATCGCTTTTTTTTGTTTAGCTCAGAACTATACATGCTTCTTGTTTTACAAGGAAAGTGAATATGCTGATGTTAGTGGAGTTATCATATCTAAGACACACAAAGCTTCAGATTATGTGTATGTTATGGTGCTTTAATTGTATTTACCCACAGGGATTCTCAGGAGCAGCAAGCTCAGCCACATCCACAAGAAATTTCTACAGATTCGTGGTATCCACCATCTGTTGTCAGTTCAACCAGTTCTTCACGTCCCCCAACGCCCACTCCCAGCTCTTCCAGCAACTTTAGCATACCAAGGCCCCCAGATCGATCAAACTCTTTGTCAAATGTTTCTCCTGCAGAGGCTGCAGGTATCATCGCTCTGTTAAAAGATAAAAGGTGAAGTCTTGCTATCCCATTTCAAGCCATTTACCTTTTTACTTTCACAACTTTGGTTTTATCATAAACATTAACTAGATGATTAGTGATATCATTATTTATCACCAATAACAAACTAAGCCTTATTCCGTTTCGGTGATTTAGAATATGAGGTCAATTTTTTCTAATATAGTTATAGAAGAAACTCACATGCACATGTACTGTCCCCCACCCCAACGTAAGAAAAAGTAAACCTGAAAAAGAATTAAATGAAGCCATAGGAATTAACAGAGATTTTCAGGGATTGGTAATTAACTATGTGCTGCTGACCTTTGAATTTCTATTTTACTCATTGTTGTTTTTGTCACAATCTTGGTTTGTTTGATATTCTCAGTCTTGATGACCTTCGGAAGCTTTTGTCTGACAAGGATGCATATCAAAACCTCTTCCATTCACTTGAACCTGTCAAAACTCAAAATAAGGTGAGCTGCAGTTGTGGGAATTATATTTTCCAATTGTACTTCACTTTTGTTTCTTTGTACCTTGTTTGCTTAAGGCTATGAAGATCTACAATTAGTGTTAAATAACTAAGAGCTTGATTGTGTTTGTTTATGTTTAAGTCAAGCTTATTTCAAAATAATTTTCACTTTATTGTCAGACGAATCTGTTTGATGATATGCTTATAATAAGTCAAACATACTTATAAATAAATTTGCCTTTCACACATATTTGTCTAACCTTATTACTTTTTTTCTTATTAATAATTAAAAAAGTTAGCCCCTGTTTGGTTTGGATAAAAATAAGATTTTTAGTAGATTTTGATAAAAGTTGGTGAAATATCTGGTTGAAAAGTTGATTAAAGTTGTGGTCTCATAAAATGTAAGGTTAAAAATGAATTTAGGGAAAAATAGTTTTAAGAAATGGAGGCCAGACATGGGCTTTGTTAATTTTATTGGGGTAGCCACTCAAATCCTTTGACCTGTAAAATTACTTAAACATCTTCACTAACTTAACAATATTACGCAAAAAACATTAAAAATATTAGTTAAGTAATAAGAACTTAAATTAATAAATTTAAAATTGAAATCTGAATATAAAATAGATATTGATAAATAAATATGTATACTAAATATGATTATACATGTTACAATTGAAGTAATTTTTTTCTATAAATAGTACTAATAAGTTTAGAACAACATAAGAGCCTGTTTGGTAGAGCTCAAAAGTCAATTAAAATTGAAAATATAGTCGTTATTAGGTCTCACTCGTCTAATAAAAGTCAACAGGCTCAATTTTAATCCGATTTTAATCTCTACCAAACACTCTCTAAATTTTAATTTCATCAGTTAAATAATGAAATTCTTAAACTAATAACTGCTAAACCAATTTAATATATTGATTATTAATTAATTTTTTCAGTAAGATTTTAAGTAGAATCTGACATTTTAACGAGTGACCATTTTTCCGAACGTTAAAACTAACATATATTTTAAGAAATGCCTGTTTTTTATTCACTGGGATACATCAGGTTTGCTGCTTGTATGCAATGTAAGGTATGTGTAACTGGAGTTGATGATTTAGCCCCCGTTTGACACCCATTAATTTTCCATTCTCATTCTAATTCTTCATTTCAACCACACATTCTCCAAATAAAATAATATTATACACATATCAAAAACTTTTCATCATTTTTCCACCACACATTCTCACATCAATAACTATTCCAAAATTTCTATTCTCTAATTTCTCATTCTCATTTTTCATTTCAACCACTCATTCTCCTAATAATATAATATTACACACAAATCAAAAACTTTTCATCACCTTTCCACCACACATTCTTACATCAATCACTATTCCAAAATTTCTATTCTCTTCAAAATGGGTTTCAAACAAGGGCTTATTATAAGTGTAAAATATTGGAAATGCTGATGAAACTTTCTCAGCTGGAAGTCTTCACATCGATTTTTTTTCTTCCTTGAATTTGGCCTTTTTTCATGTTAGATGTATGTTAAAGTACCTTGTACAAGGAAAAAATATTGTTTCTAATTCTTACTGAAGAAAAAAAAGTAGGACTTACCTTTGCACTTGCAAATTAGATTGCTTTAAATCCCATGTTCTACTTCGTGATTTCCATCCACTTAGTCCATGCTGTTACTTGTTGCCTAAATTGATTTTTGTGTTATTCCTGACACTTTCTCCATTTGTAAATCACTTAATAGGTGAGAGATGAACTTCGGAACGAAACACTGAAACTTACTAGTAAGTTTATAATTCACTTCACTTTCTAGTTCTATGTACAATTGTAGCATATCGATTACAAATGATAACATTTTGTAGGAGCGAATCTGGAAAAAGAACCACGAATAATGGAGCTCAGGAATCAGGTCTCGTCTTCATGTGCACTCAATTTTCCCTAGTTCCTGAACTCTTATCCAACTTTTTAACACTTTTTACACTTCTTTTGTTGGTTCAGTGCAGAATCATCCGCTCAACTGAGCTGGCTACTGTCCAAGAAAAGTTGTACGACTTAGAGAGAGAAAAAGAGGAGATACTGAAATTTTATTCCCCGTCTTCCTTCCTCCATCGACTTCAAGGTAAATTAGTAGTGTGAATTTTATTAAATTCTGCTTTCTGATGATAAGATGATGATGTTAGGTTAAATTGTATTTTCAGTTTGAAATTTCGCCATATGGTAGTTTAGCACGCTGAGATTACTGATTTGCTTTTGGCATTTAAAAAAAATATGATTTTTTTTCTTCCTGCTAAAAAGCAGCAAAAAATATCACAGAGATCGCAGACATGGCATCTGATCATTTGTCCATTGCTGGGGATATTTGTCTTTTGCACATATATATAAAGCTCACTCATATTCCAGTTTAAGATAAGCAAAGATGCAAATCTTACCACTTGTCTAGCTCTGAAACGGGCCATGCATTCTCCATTGACTTTCAGTAATCCATCTCTAGCCTTCTGTTACTGTTAGCCACCAAGCACCACAAAATATTTATAAAAGAAGTCCATTGAACACAGTATTTCCATAAACATTCTGGAACCTTTCTTGAACTCGTGACTATCACTTGACAGTCGGTCTTTCATGAAACCTACTATCTATTACCACTGTAAAGATACATTGACTTATTTTTTCCCTTCATCAATCGTTGATCGGTATGCTATGTTCGTGCATAGTGCCTGTACTAGCTATTCCTTTCTTAATTCTGTTAAAATTATTCTCCTTTCTCTGATAAATTATCCAAACAAGTTATTTAGAAGCGAACCTGCTTTGTAAACTCTAGATTGCATAATCTCCAGCTTGGGTGGTTTTACTGGAAAGTTTGGATGCATAAACCTGCTATTCATAATATGGTTTTTATTACTTGAGTCATTTGCTCAGAAAGGGTTTCTTTGTACTTCAGACTAGATATTTTTTTATATAATTTATTATTATTTCAGAGGCAATGAATGAAACAGAAGAGGAATCTGAGGCCCTCCACAGGAAGCTTCTTGATAGGGAGATTGATCTTATGTCTTTCATACAAAAATACAAGAAGTTGCACTATATGTACCATAAGCGTGCACTTACCCATCTTGCTGCAAAAACATCCGTAACAAACTAAGCAGTGATGCTGTAATGTATTCAATACTGTTTTCCCTTGAACTGGTAAACATTGTTACAGTAGGCAAACTGGTCGAAGTTTTGCCAAGAAATTTCAAGTGTTTCTTTCCTTGTTTATTTTGATATTTCACCTGTATATATGGTTTTTACAGCCTTATAGGGAATAAGTCACCGAATTGGTATTACAATGTAATGATAGACACATGCTGGTGCTGGAAAAATAATCTAAATATGATTTTATGATCACCATATTACATAAAGTATATATCGAGCCTGGCATAAGATTATTATCAATATACGTTCATTCTCAATCTGGCTGCTCTTACTACATTGAATTATGTTTGAGATCATAATCAATGCTGCCGGGCTAGCAACCTTCTAGCTGCCTAGAACCATATGCTATTTGCTAATTTTGCAAATATTAGAGACAGAAATATATCGCTCGTCTCATTTTCATTTTTCTTTTATTATAGCTCGCCTCCGTTCATGTTTAAAGAGAGTGGATAGTTTCTTCTTATGTTTTTTGACATGTAATTTAGTCGCCATTAGGGCATCAAATCGATATGAAAAACTGTTGTCAATCAAAAATAGGAATTTATTAGAACACCAGAAGGCTTATTGCATCTGCTGCTAACATTGCACTTGAGATGAATCCGACTCTGCCGAGTCTTAATTGGCAAGAAAACCCAAAATTTACGCACAAGGTGCGATAAAATGCAACTTTCTCGGTTATGCGTCGCAACAATAACCAACAATACTGTAATTGTGAATCCAATCTCGACAGATGAACCTTTTTGTTCCAACTCCATTATATTACTTTTTACTATTTACAGCTTATCTTTGCATCATAACACCACCACTAGGGAAAAAGTAAGATGCCAACAAATGCTTTAACATATTTCTGGATGTCATTAAGTTCTCCATCTGCATACAAACAATAATTTCATGGACAATGTCACTTGTACGTCATGCTTGATATCATCATTGTTCGCTAGGTCATTGTGTGGCCTCATTTTGGAGAATTTATAGATTTTGGAATAGTGATTGACGGGAGAACGCGTAATTAAAAAATGATGAAAATTTTTAGATTTGTGTGTAATATTATTTTATTTGGAGAATGTGTAGTTAAAATTAAGAAAGAAATTTTTTAAAAAAATTAATGGGGGCCAAACAAGGGCTAGATTTGATTGGTGAAAAAACTGTTCAATAATGTGTTGTCACGTGACATAATATAAAAAATAATGCAGAGAATGACATGTAGAATGGTTGTAATTTTATTACTTCCAAGAAAATATTCCTAGCAGATCCCATATAAATAAAGTACATAAAAGTTGGTTTCTGAAGTTTTAAGCTCGACGATTTAACAAAACAGAGGAATTATAGAATATGCCCCCCTCCACTTCTCTGAAGAGGTAAACCATTGAAAAGTGGAGGAGCCAACGTGGGTCATTTTGCCATCTGACTTTCCTCATTCAAGCGGTCGAGTTCTTTCTCCCACTTTAGTCCAAACATCTGACGGCCAAAGGGAACAATGAGATTGTAACGGAACACCTACAGAAATGCAATGCGTAGTCCAAGTTAATGAAATACATAAAACTTCGAGCAATTTATAAGCTGTGGATTGGACAAGTTGTTATATCTTTTTACGTGAACAAGGAGAAAGTTCATGCAGCATGATTACGAAGGCCATGCTCTCAAATTCATTTCATAACTGCTATCTATATGCTAACACACTGACAAAACTAAAATAGGATGATAGGAACATGCTTACAGAAATTATAACTGTAAATATATGATAAAACACAGTTTCCGACAACTTCATTATACAAGACAATTTTGCGTGTCAGATGCATCGCACAAATTCATTAACATTTACTTTGTCCTATTATTCGAACGTTTCACCTGGAAAAAGTTCTGAACATATTCATCTAAACCAATGTGAAAGAGGTTATAAAAATTCTCAAATATGAACGACACAGATGCATCAACTGATTCCACAGTTTAATTGCATCTCATGCGATTCAACCTAGATGTTTCAACAGGAGTATGCTCCGGTAAAAGTAAAATAAGATTATACCTTATCATTGATGCCCCGCAGCTGGAATTTTAAAGCCTCTGAACACTCAACCCATTTAGCCTCATCTCGACTGCCTTTATGTTTCCAGGCTTTCTTTAGGCCTACACGCCACTCCGCAATATTATTCCTTATCTCCTTATTGAGTTCAACCCACTCCGGAGCGCATCCATTTTTGTTGAGTATTCTATACAAAGTGTCTTCAGCTGGGTCAACATGAGGATTACTACTCAGGTCCAAGGGCTTTCCCTTCCCTGGCAAATTCTCGAATTGACCTTCTTCCATGGCATTCCATACACGTCTCTCAACAACATTTACAATGTCAGTTTCAGTCCTAACACCCAAGTTAAGATCATAATCCAACACATTAGGCTACAAACAAAAATTTAGATTGCATTCCAAGTTGTTCCTGGTCATCGAAGCCAAGCTACTTTTTTAAACCTACAAGGGACACTCCAACTTCTGGTAATTTTTAGCCCAAAACATGAAAAGCAAATCGAAAGGCCAATAGATTATTTCTGAAGAACACAAATATCTAGAACAGCTAGTCTAAGTAACAGGAAGACGATTAACATTTAGCAATAAATACAAATCTTCAGGCGCATTCAAATGTGGATTCCTTGCTTAATTTGGATGTGTATTATATATCACTTGTGTGAAGAGAAAATCATGCTCAAATACATTTATAGAGTGAATGAGAAAGATAAGGAGTTTGGAACCGCTAATGAAAAAGGGAAAGGATAGATATTTGGGGAGTCAAATAGGGTTCAATTACAAGAAAAGCAAAAACAATGCCTACAGTTTGTATATCAACACCGCCTACAACATGAATACACATTACTCGAGTGAACCTTGGCATCCATCAAAGTCTAGATAGATAAAAGATAAAACTAAAATTTAGCAATTATGTTAATTGGATACAGAACAATGTTATATTTCCTCAACTCATTGATTGCATAGTGATTTAGATGTAAAGGATTTTGACACTCTTGAGCTGCATTTGTCCCCTAGAATCAGCAACTTAACTGAAATTTGGAAAAGAAAAAAAATGTTCAGTTTTGAACATGATCGTTTCTAATTCCAATGAAGAGCCCCATATTCCATACAATCCAAGATGTGAAACATGATTCAAAAATTAAACCTCTTTACACAATCACAAAAATCATTCCAACATCCCAAAAATAACAAAAAGGAAAAGAAGAAAAAGTCACTTATTGCTTATAGTAATTACTATCTGCGAAAATTCACCTGACGTTATTGCGTTGGCCACGGAGTTCGGGAGGGAGCTTACGGTCATTGACGGCGTCATTAACGGCGGACAGACGGTCTGTCGTCACTTTTTTGGGCTTCGCCGAAGAAGGAGATAATGATGAAGAGGCCCATCTGGACAAGCCATGGCGAAAGATGGAGATGAATTCAGTTGCACTTGATTTCTGAATGAACGGTGCAGATGAAGAAAGGATCGCTTTCCTTCCCGCGAAGAAAGCAGCCATGGCTATGGAAGTTGGGCCGTTTGACCCATTCAAGTTAAAAGGGGCCACTGGATTATGGCGGTGCTGTTTTAGAAGACTGACTTTTATGACGTAAGCGAAATGGAAATTTACTGGTTTCACTTATTTTTAGATNCACTTGATTTCTGAATGAACGGTGCAGATGAAGAAAGGATCGCTTTCCTTCCCGCGAAGAAAGCAGCCATGGCTATGGAAGTTGGGCCGTTTGACCCATTCAAGTTAAAAGGGGCCACTGGATTATGGCGGTGCTGTTTTAGAAGACTGACTTTTATGACGTAAGCGAAATGGAAATTTACTGGTTTCACTTATTTTTAGATTTACTTTTAAACATCATTTTTAACTGTATATTCTTTCTTTATTTTTGTAACTCTAATGTATCACACTCAAAAGAGATGAAAAACAAGAGAAACAAAACCAAAAACCTTAGGGCTTTTTACCGTTTTCTGTTTTCGATTTTCTAAAATAGTGAAAATGCATTCTCTTTCCTATTTTCGAAAACGCGTTTTTAAAAACAAGTTAAAAATTTACAAAGAAAATCCAAAACAACAATTTATCATTTTGAATGTTTTCAACTATAATCAAGTCAAAATTTTCAAAACGAATTATAAGTGTTTCCAATCACTACCAACCACCACCAACTACAACTACCGCAACCCAACCACCATGACACCACCGCCTCAAAACCGCACAACTACAACACCACTACAATCACCGTCGGCAAAAAAAGATTGGAAGCCTCTTTACGATCGCCTAGACCACTGGATTCCACCACCAACAAACTCGTCTCACTTTCCTCTATCACCTCCAATCATTCATCAGCCACAAAACAACAAGAATCAACAAAAATTGGAAGCCAAAAAACCATTATGACGCTACATGTTTCTGACGAAAACTTCACATTCGGTGACTCCCTAGGTCGTGCGACACCACCGGTCGAATGCTCATCCCTAGGTGACTCCAACCATGTCCCCAATCCACCCCAAACAACTCTGTAATGTTCGAATTTCATCCGAGAAGAATGATTGTCGCGAAAGTTTGAAAACGCTATCCGAGTTTTGCAAATTCCAAGGCCGTTCGGTCATCCAACGATCGTGGACCACATGGGTTAGCCTCCTCTCCACCTGGTGCACCTTGTCCAATCATGGGTCAATGTCAATTTTCCCACCGGTCAAAACTGATTTGAGGTGGCGATGACGACTATAGCAACGATGAGGTTTGAATTAAGGATTTATTTAACCAGAGGGAAGATTGTAGGTGGATGTGGTGATTGTGGTTAGTGAAAGGTGGTGACAGTGGATTTTTCAAAAAAAAATTTAAAGATTTTTTCAAAATGTCAAAAAAAAAAAAAA
>CAIGRS010025060.1:0-12766 GCA_903798395.1 Fraxinus floribunda
ATCCCACATTGGAAGTTTATGAAACCTTTGGAGAGAAGTGTATCTATAAAATAAGCATAACATCCAATACTTCTCCATGGGCCTTAGAATTGTAAATTTTGAAGCCCAATTATGGAACCAATAAAACTAACGGAGAAAATAGATTTTCCGTTAAAACAACAAATTCCGTTAAATTTTCCATTAAAACAACAATTTTCATTTCATAGGCACTTTATATATATAGAAAATATAAGTATACTCATTGCAATATGTAGAAATAAGGTTGTATCGTGTCAAATAAAATAGTATTTTGAGTTAGTTATAACAAATGGTCGTTGACGACGAAGAGAAATTTTACGTTGATATTAAAGTATTTTTGCGACCTATTTATTCACTACAATTAAATAATATTACATAATTGATCACTCCTCTGACATTATCCACTCCAGATCCGACAACATCTCGTTAAGCCTTGACATTAACTAACGAGCATTATGTCCTTCAAAATAGGACTGCATCCTAAGAGAAAAAATAAAAAATAAATAAATAAAGAGCCCCAATCTCTCCAAGGTGGGTTAGCAACCAACTCGGCGGGACTAAAAGGAGGCGACTACTTTTTTACTCTCGTTCTGAGTCACAAATATTTAGCCCACCAAAAAATCTAAAAACTCGGTCCCTCCAATCAAAACCCTATATTTCATTATTAATAAACAGTAAAAAAGTCGTTAAGGAGCTAAAATAGGAGATCAATTAGAAGGAATCAATCATTTTAACGACTATTAATCCGCGTGGAGTTTTAAAAACTCCTATGCTGAATATGACATTACTTAGATTAGCTTTTTCTCAACACTAACCAAAGCATTAAGGTATCTTTTTCTCCTTTTCACAAGTGATTTCATCTAAATAATATTTTAGTTCAAAAATGACTTTTACTTTAAAAAAACTAGATGGAAAATGAAAAATAAATAAATAAATAAATTAAAATTGACAGTTAGTTTTCATAATATCACAAAAATTCAATAATTAGCCGCGTGGTGGAAGGTATAGTGATCAATAAAAAAATATCGTGGAAAGTATAGTTACCTAAGGACAATTTAACCCGATATATTTTATTCTCTTTTATATTTTCTCATATATAACATTAATTAAGGAAATATCAACAACATATATTGATGAAAAACTTGAGAATCTTGACAAAATCGACTGACAAATAAAATTGCACAGTAATAAATGAAGAATCTTGACGTCAGTTGATAGGATGAGCAATCTTGATTTTAAACTACTTTTTCTTAACCAAACCTAATTATTAAAAAATTAGGCACCAAAGCCCGTCCTATATAAAACGCGCGAGTGTGAATTTATCATTGACGTAAAAANTAGGATGAGCAATCTTGATTTTAAACTACTTTTTCTTAACCAAACCTAATTATTAAAAAATTAGGCACCAAAGCCCGTCCTATATAAAACGCGCGAGTGTGAATTTATCATTGACGTAAAAATAAGAGAGGAAAATTTTGATCTGCTCATTTAACATATTATTCTAATAGTCATTTTCTTTCACTTTTAAAATGTAGCGAATTGATCTTAATTTTTTTTAATTATAATTATACAATTAGTTAATAAAATTATCACATTATCCTTGTATGTGTAACTTTACGAAACTACATTTTTCTTTACAATTTGGTTTGGATCGATTGATGTTAAAAAATATAAATTGATCTACTTGTGAAAGAGAATCACGGATTGGGTTGAGCTGTAGCTCGGTCCAATCCTCAGTCCGCTGAATTATTTTTGGTAGAATTGTTTTTTTTTTCTTCGTATTATTCTAGTTTATAATTCGATTCTGGATCCGTTCCTAAGTCGAGAATTCGTAGGAAACTTAGGTTATGATGCCATTAGCGACTAATGTTATCAGTTATTTAACGTTGTTTAACTTTAGCGATTAAATAGGTCAGCAAAATAAAAAATTGTCTCAATAATTTTTTGTTGCGAATTAAATTTGCAAAAAGAAAAATAAAATTGTTTGTCAAAAGCTAAAATATTATAATGTGTAAGAAAGATATTTTTACTGGTGGATTATAAAAATAATATTAATTATTATTTGGTACCATAATACAACTTATAATCTACCTTTACTTCTTTATTAACACAGTATCTGTAGGAATAAACCAAAGGACATGTGATATAAATAGCAACAAAGATAGTTTACCTATCATAGGTTGATCTTTTGCAGCAATTATTTAAAAAATGGTACTTAATTTTTTTTTTTTGAAATCTACGTTACCTCAAGTAATAAAACTATTAGTCTCGTGTCGAGGTGAAAAAGTAAGTTGATCACAAAATATCGAATAACTTGGCAGGGTTTTTGGGCTCGGAAGTCCAAAATTTATCGTACCGTGAACTTACTTGCACTGGTATCTTTGTACGTATCTCTTCCATTTTATTCAATCATATCCAATCCAATACTCTAATGTGTCATTAACGTTATAAGTTGAAATCAATTATCTATCAGTGGACGACAAGCAAGAAGAATTAGAAGGCATTTATAGAAATTAAACATGCCGACCACTATGTGGCAACGTGAGGTTTGTTTCCTTAATTCCCGAAAAATTGGATCCGTAATTATCAGAATTTTTAGAGAGAGAGCTGAAAATGATATGTACTTAAACATCTTTCTCTATCTCATAGTACATTCCATCGATATGCTTTATTTTGTAGTTTGGTTTCTTGAAACAATTTATAAATATTTAAGAATTACTTTTTCGCCACGAAATTGGGTTCCGTTGACTTAACTATGCAAATACTTTAAGCTTTGCATAATATTTTAAGAGCTTGTTTAATATACGCTATTGATCATTATTGTATAATATTATGAATTTCTTACATAATTTTAATTGATACATTTGAATTTCTTGTAACAAACGTTCTACGAAAGTTGAGTTCAATAAATTCTCTTATTTGGAGAAGACATCTCTTTAAAATAGTTATTACGTATTTAGATAAGAGAAATTAAAGTGGTATTTGAAAACCTCATTATCCACCTTCATACCGATGTAGGATCTGTTTGGTATGATTTTTGAAATCCAAAAACTGTTTGTGTGACTAAAAAGTTGCTTTTCGACACGTTTGGAAAATTTTCTGAAAATGACTCGTGTGACTAGAAGAATTTTTCTAGAAAATTGGTATAAGATAACTTCTCAAAAAGGTTGTTTTACAAGAAACAAAAGAAAAAGTAGAAGCGACGCCAAATTGGTCCCGTAATGTTGTAACTTAAGATGTCAAAGATGAGATGGTTAACATGATATCATCTATCGCTAACACTCTTGTTCCGTATAAGAACTTTTAAGATTGATTTGCACGTCATCATTGAAGATACCTTTGTGGGTTTTTTAGTTGCCCTAGAGTTCAAACACTTCATCCATATTCCAACTTATAATTTAATTACTCTATATCTAACTAAAACAAAAGTAACTAACAAAAATAGTCAAATCCAACTTAACTAAATAATTCTAAATCTTTTCATGTGATAGCGAATCCCAAACTAGCTGTCAAGGAAAGAAGCCCAGCCAATAAAAAGCCGTTTAATGGAAAATTACACGTGTGTGATTATCTATATAAAAGCATATTATCTCAATTTAAAATGTCTCAATTGACTTTCTTCACGCCATTGCTATGCTTTCTTTCCTGAATTTTTCCAAATCCTTCGTGTATATAGATGTGTGTGTACATACACATATTTTGTGCTCACATATGTACACAATCTAATTTTTTATGAACATATTTTTGCTCAAAAATGGAGACACGGTTCTCATTATATTTCATGGTTATGTTATTCCTTCTTCAACTTGTACAATTGTATGCCGCGTTGGACTATACCCGTCCAAGTGCCCGGAAACTCAGTTTTCGGGCACATAAAGGGTCAGATTCCGAACCTCAGCAGGTTTTGTTTTCACTTTCTAGCATTTTGTAAGTTCATGTAAACATGGACAAAGTTTTTTAATATTTATTATATTTAGGTACATATTTCATTGGCGGGGAAAGATTTCATGAGGGTTTCTTGGATTACAACAAATAAGCAAGTGAAATCCATTGTTGAATATGGAAAATCTCCGGGGACATATGAATCATCAGCCACCGGAGAAAGCACTTCTTACCAGTACTTCTTTTACAGTTCCGATAAAATTCATCATGTTAAAATTGGACCATTGGAGCCAAGTACAACTTATTACTACAGGTGTTGTGGTGCTGGCCCAGAGTTCAGCTTCCTAACGCCGCGTTCTACTTTTCCAATTGAATTCGCCATTGTAGGTAAGTGGTGATGCATGGTGCTCCATTGAGCACTTGATCATGGTTCATATGATATTTATTTATTTATTTTCTTTTTTGAATAATATTATTATACAGGAGACCTAGGACAAACCGAATGGACAACATCAACATTAGACCATGTTGGTGCAAAGGATTACGATGTATTTCTTCTACCTGGCGATCTTTCCTATGCTGATACTCAACAGCCATTATGGGACTCATTTGGGCGCCTGGTCGAGCCACATGCGAGCACTAGGCCGTGGATGGTCACTGAAGGAAACCATGAAATTGAAGCATTCCCAATCATTAATTATCCTCAACCCTTCAAAGCCTACAATGCAAGATGGCTCATGCCATATCAAGAAAGTGGGTCCAAATCGAACCTATATTACTCGTTCGATGTTGTTGGGACCCACATTATTATGCTCGGATCCATGTGCCTGAAACTGAGACTTAGTTATCAGTACAAGTGGCTTCAAGCTGATTTGGCGAACGTTGATAGGAAGAAGACACCTTGGGTGGTTGTGCTCCTACATGCACCGTGGTACAATTCTAATCGAGCTCATAGAGGAGAAGGCGAAAGCTTTGTAAGTCATTTTTTATCTTTTAAATTCATCATGCAATAAAAAGATTAATATTTGAGAACCGTTGTGTGCATATATGTGCATATCTTACAGAAGGCATCGAATTGGAAGTTTTTTTTTTATTATTATTATTGCATGTGCATATCTTACAGAAGGCATCGAATTGGAAGTTTTTTTTATATTATTATTATTGCTTCAATGTTGCCACATGTGCAGGATAGGGTCTATGATAACGATGCTGACCCATGCGGTCCTGTTTATATTACCATTGGTGATGGAGGAAACAGAGAAGGGCTTGCTATGAAGTAAGTGCACAAAGACAATATTTTTTATTTTTTGTAGAATAGCACCCCAAGAAAACTACCTTAAATCCTGTTTGGAATCTAATTTCTAAAAGAGCTCTCTCTTGCAAAAATGCTTTTAAAATAAGTTATATTGGACCAATTTCCTCTAAAAACTCGAAGTGCGTTTATAAAATTAATCAAATGGTACAAAAGTAGTTTTTAAATCTCAATAACTCCTTCCAACTTCTCAAAAATCATGTCAAACGAACCATAATTTTTAGTTTCACCGTGCTAGGTATTTTATTGAAAAATAAAATTTGAACTGTTTGAGAATAATGTTGAAGGCATAATTTAAACTACAATTATATATTACACAATCAAGATTTCTAGAAATTTTCTACTAACCTATTTATAATTGATTGTGCAAATGTGGTGGAAGTTTTGTGAACCCTAGTCCTTTAATCTCAATCTATCGTGAGCCAAGCTTCGGACATGGGCGATTGAGGGTGCACAATAACACACATGCCCAATGGTCATGGCACAGGAATAACGAGACCGATGCAATTACGGCAGACGAGCTTTGGTTAGAAAGCTTAAGCTCCTCTGCACTTTGCAACCAAGTTGAACTGCCATCAAAATCTTTTTAAAGTACTAGTTAAGAAAGTTTGTAATAATATTGTGATTTTTCAATTTTATTGCAGAAAATAATAATAATAATAAATAAAAAGCGATAGTTTTGAGAATTGAATTACATTAAGGCCTTTGTACGTAATGTGTACCATGAGATTAATTCATAAAATGAAACCAAAAGAAAATAAAAAGAGTCAAAATACTTTAATTTATATATATATATATACGGACAAAAGTCAGGTAAAATCGGAAGAGGAGACACATGTCGAATTGGACAGTTTGATAAATAAATAAAAAATATGCAAATAGGTGTTGTCAAATCAATCTCACTTTTTTCCTGTTTCCCACCCTGTTTGAGTAGCAGTCACCCATCTCAGTCGCGCTACGAGTACAGGAAGACATTTCACAGGTAGCTTACAGGATTTGAAATTATGCTGGCGTGGCAGTTCAATAACCAAAAAATAATATAAACAATAGAAATGAATGAAAAGAGAGAGAATACGTGTGAGATTGAGAGATATGGGTCAGAACCTCCTAGACTTTCAAACGAATCCCATTCCTCTCTTCTAAACTTTCTTTGTCACTGCCGGCGACGGGACGTCGACGCCGGCGATTGTTCGAGAAAGAGTGTTCTTCGTCCGGCAACCATTTTCTCCGAGGCCTGTGAAATATTGTCTGCCCAGCAACCATTTTCGAACAACCATTTTCGAACGCTGCTCCTCCACTCCTGAGTGCGCGAAAACACCATTGAACAAAAGACTTCCGACCAGAGCTTTGATCCGCCGGTGGGTAAGCACTTATGTACGGTTTTTCCCAGCTTCTACCCAAATTTATTTCTCAAACGCGACTGAAAAAGTTTGGTGTTTAATTGATTTCGTTTTTCAGTTTGAATCTCGTGTAATGGTGTAATTAGTGAGTTTGATTCTGTTGGGTATATTCAATTTGTTAATTTCTTAGTTCGGGTATGTTCAATTTGGTGAATTGTGAATTTTTTTTTTTTGAACCCCGTTGAAATGTTCAGTTATGAGTTTGGTTTGGTGTTTGGAAATGTTCAGTTATGAGTTTGGTTTGATGTTTGGAAATGTTCAGTTATGAGTTTGGTTTGATGTTTGAGTTTGGATTAATGCATATATGAAGCCTCTGCTTCCAACTCAAATTGGGAAGATTGAAACCATAGAGACGTTAAGTATTTACTTAATTTCAGTTAGGTGTGTGATGGTGGAGTTCTTGGTGGAGTTAGTATGTGTCTAATGGTGGAGTTCATTTCAGTTAGGTGTGTGATGTAATGGTGGAATTAGTTTGTGCACTTCCTTTACCATATAAATTTCTCTGTAAGTGGTTTGTTCTCAATTTCAGGATGAAAGGGGCTAATTTTGGAGTATGTCACAGTTGTAGAAGCACGACGCATTATTTCAAGGATTGCCCGAGAAAAGTGCGGTGCCCGTGGTGTCCACATGGAATTCAAAAGTGTTTTCTAGTTGAACGGAACACCGGTAACAAGGGGCGACTATTCAAAACTTGTAGTGATGATTGTGGCTACTTCGACTGGATAAAAATTGAAGAATCAACCGGTGAATCAAGTACCGTTCATGAAGCAGTGAATGTTGTGGCCAATGAGGAAGCCGAAGATTTGCCTAAAATGTTTGACTCCCTCGCTCGAATAGCCGACAAACGAGACGTCGAGATTTCATTGAACGTGACATTTCGCAAGGGAAAAGGACGTGTAGAATAGTATGGAAAATTGTTGGCTGACATGTTTAGTAGTAGTTAGTTGTTGATTAGGTATTTTGTATTGTTGGCTGACATGTTTAGTAGTGCAAAGTCTGTAATTCTCTTTCCAACCAAAAACTGACCTTATGATGGAAAGTGTATGGTTCTCTATTCAACGTAGTATGTAATTTAAGTACATCTGGTTTAAATCAATGAGATTGGAACAAAATTTGTGTTAGTGTCATATTTGATGCCTTTGATTTGATGCTAACCATTCACTTGATATTACAAAGATATATCAATGTTACAGGATGCCTGATCAAAAGAGAATAAGACAAATTAACAAATTTGACACTCCAAATACATCAACATATGTTCCATAACATGTTTCTCAAGCTTACATGCATGACAGAGAAGTTACAACAAAACTAATTCCCTGCTAACTTTTTGTACAAGATCAGCTCCAACATCAGCTGATTTAGTATATATTCCACCACCCAATTGAGCAAAAATGGCACCAAATGAAGCTCGAAAACCATATCCAACGAGATGAAATGTAAAAGTCAATCTGTGGAAATAAACATTTGGAATCCAAGACCATAAGCATTATATTATTAACATCTGACATAAATATAGGATATGAGTTGAAAACTTACAGTCAATAACCTTCATTGCACGTAATGAAGCTACCCCCAACCAAACACAAAAAATGGAATAGCGGACCCGCAATACCAACGACAATCCCTTCCAACAACTACAAGGGTAAATAAACCACTAACTTTAGCCAGAGTCTGAAATGCATTTCAGTTGAATGCGAAGTGAAAACATAAGGCCAATCAAGTAACATTTTCAATTATAACAAAACTTATCACTATAAACATAAATTACCTTGTTCAAAAAGTATGTTTCTACCATTTCTCTCATCTTCCATCTTCACTTCCCTGACAACGAAAAGAAAAATTGTTTACTCTGTGCCCTTAATTGAAAATAAAGATACCAACCAAGCACATTAAAAAAAAAACATACCAAAAACACTTGCGAACTAGACATCGGTGTAAGCGAGGAACAATTTTGGGATGCCTTAACCTCGGACACAACCCCTTCCACAATACTATGTCTACCTTTCGATCTCTTGCCTTTTACTGAAGCCGAAGTTGCCTGCACGTGAATGGAAAAGTATATAGGAAGACGATATCAAACTCCGATTTAATTAGTATATAAACATAAAACATACTTTTGTTTTCTTTGAAGACAACTCTAATGGGCCTCTTCGCCGTAGTTTTCTTGGCGCACCCTTTCTCTTCGACGATATTGGATCCAGTATATTGACGTCGGAATGGATTCGAGATTCAGGCCCATGCGAGATGGCATGACTGGGATGAGTACCATCACTCGACTTCGTCAGCGTTAGCTCCTTATGTTGACAATTGATCCACTCCATTATAGAACGGACACGCAATTCATCATCCGCAGCAAGGTTAGCCACTTCCGAAAAGGATCGACACATATCATCGTACCTCAACTGTGTAGGAGTACTCACCAACCCATCGTAGTTAACTGCAACCCTCGTGTGTGCTCTACTAACATCCCGCCTCCATCTCCGCAGTATAAACTTATCGGGCAGTAACGTAACATCGTTACGAATCAAAACTGTGACTGCATGCCTACAAAGTATGCCCCGGAACTCAAATAAGTGGCAACTGCATACAATATCACAAGTGTCCCTAAAAAATGACACGGAACAACACTTCTTTATCCGACGATCTCCACATAGTCGAACATCTTCTCGAACCTCATAAATCATCCATGAGTTTCCCTCTGAAACAGATACGATGTCACAGTAAACCTTTCCAATGAACTCGTCCTGGACTTCCCTAAACTTCGAAATGGTATACACTTTTTGAAATTGCTTTTCCATATCGTAATTTGTTACGCACGGTACCATTTGCGAGTATGATTTGAAATCAGCCTGAAACTCCTTCTCGACTTTATTTCTCAGTGCTCTTTCATATTGTTCAACAAATTTCTTCAAAGAAGTCTTCGAATGCACATACCCATCGAAAAATGCATTCATACTCTCACTTCGTTGTGTTGTGGACATTCCGGCCCAGAACGTGGTTTTCAATAAGCATGGTACCCAACGACCTCTGTTTTCAAACAATCCTGACAACCACTCATTATCAAACAACTTGTACGTATTAATCATTGCTCTCCAACCTTCATCGAATTCTTTTTCAGTTTGTGAATCATATACTAATCCGTGGATAGTTGAAAAGATCGAAGCCTTATCAACATGATAGCCAAACTTCTCAGGTAACTTCTTCAAGATATGCCACAAACACCACCTATGCTTCGTGTGCGGAAATACAATTTGAATTGCATTTTGCATTGCTCTATCTTGATCAGTAATTATTCCATGCGGTGCTTGACCCTGCATGCACTGCAACCATGTCCGGAATAGCCAAACAAATGTACTGGTGTCCTCATTAGATACCAAGCCACAACCAAGCAGTGTCGATTGCCCATGATGATTAACGCCAACAAATGGGGCAAACGGCATGTCATACTTATTGGTGAGATATGTCGTATCAAAGGTAACAACATCACCGAACTCCTTGTACGCTTTCCTACACCTATTGTCCGCCCAAAATACATTCTTAAGCCGGGAGTCTTCATCTAAATCCATACTGAAATAAAATCCCGAGCACCGTGCTTGCATCTCTGAAAAATATGATTGTATTGCGGCAGCATCTCCTTCTCCGAGACGTAATCGTCTAACTTGTTCAATATAATTTCGACAATCCCTCTCCACGAAAGTCAGAGCCTCATAACCACCTGCTTCCACCACCGCAGAGTTATAACTTTTATGCAATGGAATTCCTGCCATATCATTCACTTCAAGCTTTCGTTTGACATTTGCAGTCAATTCTCGATTGCATCGATACAACCTCGATTTCGAAGGACTCGTTTCATGATTGTGCACCAGAATGGCTGTGTTTACTCTCCATTGTCCATTACTTAATAAAGATGCCGAGATGCGTGCTTTACAATCTGTTTGGCTTGTTGGTTGTTGTTTCAAAGAATTGCTTGAACCATAACTTCTTCTGCCCTCACGACTACAAGTGAACGTTACGTATCTCATAACTCCATCGGCTCCCTTTTTCGAATTCCTCTTCCTAACTGGAAAACCCACTTGAAAAGCATATCGCTTGTAGAAGTCGAGAATTTCTTTTTCGTCATTGAACGTCATACCTACCTCAGGCACGTTCACATCATCTCCTCTCAGCATATCATTCTCATTCCCAGATTCGACCAATAAATCATTATGCTCCTCTTCCATAGTTTCCATTCCTGCAACGTAATCGCTAAGCATTACTGGTAAAATAAAAACATTTTGAATGAAATGTAGAGAGAATAAATTGAATCAATTAACATTTTCAATGAAATGCAGGCATGATTTCATTGAATCAATTTATGATCTTAAATTCATCAAAACGAGGTGATTATATCTTAAATTTATCTATATACAACTTCTCCAACCACAAATGATTTTACCGTCTCAAACGAGGTGATTATATCTATATAAAACTTCTCAAATGATTTTACCGATTTCGTCACTGTCGGAACTCGAAACATTTCAAACTTCTCAAATGATTTTACAGTTTTCGTCACTGTGGGAACTCTAAACTTCTCAAACTTCTCAAATGATTTTACCGTCTCGGACTGTGGGAACTCGACGAGGTGAAAGTTAGTTGGGAGTATTTTCTAGACATTTCACATAAAAGGAATGATTTTACCTTCATTTGAAAATGGGCCGGCACGATCAGTGAAATGTATGCCGGAATGGTGGGTGAAAAGTACGTCCAAACTTGGAGCTCGACGAAACCTGTGAAAATGCGGAGCTGTGAATGTATGCCGGAAAAACTTGGAGCTCGACGAAAGCTTGAAAATGTGGAGCTCTGAATGTATGCCGGAAAGAACGGAACGGAGAGCTTCCAGTTTCCCTCGTTTTTTAATGTCTGAAGATGGAAAGTACAACAAAAAAGGCATTAAGCTTTTCCCTCGATTTTTGTATTCTTTTGGGTCATTGACTTTTCTTGTCTTTTAAGTGCCACGCAATCAAATTTGAAAATCCTGTAACGTGCCTGTAAAAATATCCTGTACTCCCAGCTTTATTCAAAGAACAAACCCTTCCATGATCAGCCGCCCGCCGTACGTTGTCAACCCAATGTGGACCCACACTAGCTTCATCTCTTGATCTTTCCTGTCCAATTTGGGAAAGTCTGTAGCTCAGTTTTTCGGATGAATTATTATTTGACTTGAAAAGTGATGTAAATTTTATTGAGAAATTTATCTCGTAAAAATAATAAACATCAATGAAATAATTCAATTTTTTTAAATGAAAGACGAGTTAGACGACTCCTTTTTAAAACGCGCATTTAACTATATATTTTTTATATCTTTTAGGATCATTCGATATGTCTACGATATAGTTCTTGAAACGATCTTAAATGCGATTTGTGGATTTGGCTAGCGTACGATCGTAGGATATTTTTTTTTTTTAAAAAAACATTGGCTTATTATTGAAATTCTCGAAATATCAATTTGGAACTGTATATTTTGACGCGCATTAACATTTGCTACAATGGACCGTTTCACGCGTCGTTAACAAAGTATAAAATTAGGATGTGAGCACCTCAAAATGGTATTAAGAATGCAATATTTCTACTTTGTTTTACATTCCATAATAATTTCGAAAATTGAGACATAAACAAAGAAAATTTATATGGAGAGGTAGAAATGAGTTTGAGTTTAGTTAGTTTTCACTTTTCAGTTTCTTTTTTTAAGTCAAATAATCACCGCGTTAGCAGCGTTTATGTAAAAGCAGTTATGTTCTGTATGCTTCGAGAGCTCGTCGAGTAAAGAGAGATCAGTTGAGATGAACTTGAAAGTGATGGCGGTGTTGAAAAAGCCATCCCTTAAACGTGCTTGTTGAGGAGGTAATGCACGGTGGCGAAGTCTCTTTCCCGACCGGCGACGTTGATGAGATCGTCATAGCGGGTACATGACGGAATTGGGGATTGTTCATGATTAGGGCTTCGGGTTGTAAATGCATTGAAAATTGATGCTACATTTCGGGTTTGGGAATTGAAATTTCGAAGAGCTAGCATTGGATAATGTAATGTAATGGACTGTGAAAACGAGGGTTTATACATGGGAAAAATTCATAACTCAGATTTTATCTATCCCAAAATAAAAAATCAGGTCCCA
>CAIGRS010025075.1:0-13623 GCA_903798395.1 Fraxinus floribunda
TATTAAATACCCAAAAATTTTGGAGTCGAGCAGAACCAAACCGAATCGAACCGACTCACGGACAGCCCTAGTTCAAATATTGTTTAACCCGTATTCAAGCATAAGAGCTCAAGCTAGAAACCCCAACGCAATGTAGAAATTGCTCAACCCAAGAAATATGCCTATAGAGATGTACAAGTTCAAAGGGCTTGTGTCGAGTTTGTTTACCTTTAATTATAATCTCCTTATAAATAAACGATTAAAGTCAAACTTTAGTTGTAACTACGCATTTTATAAGATTTACAACTGTTATCTACTTATTCATCATTTATCTTATCACATTATAATTTCTACAGCTTATAATGAAACTTAAACAAACACTAAAGCCCGTTTGATAGTCATGATTTTCCATATAAACCATTTTTCTACTTTTGTACATGTTTGATAGCAAAATTTTTCCCGAAAAATGTTTTCCATCTTTCCACATTTTCCATCTTTTTGAGAAAAACATTTTCTTGTTGTTTTGTTTGGAATTGATTTTCCAAGTTCTTAGGTTTTTTTTTTTCTGGCAATTGGAAAACATTTTATCAACAATAGTAATTTTTTTCTTTAATGGACAATTTCTATGCAAAATAAAGTCACACGAATACGGTAATTTTTTCTAATTGTTTAATTTTTTTTATTTTTTACTTTTTGAAAAATAAAGTCAAACGAATGGTATTGGGTATGGTAATTTTTTTTAAATTTTTTGATAATTGGAACAAATTCTAGATTCAATGGTAGAAAAAATTATCACTTTCATGGATAATTTCCATAAAATTATACCAATCAAACACAATTAATTACAATTCTAGTAAAACAATTTCTAGGCAATTCAATTCCCTGTAAAACATTTTTTTCATTCATTTTTCACCTTTGCAATCAAATGGACCCTAAGACAATAGTCGACCGGTGAAATGGCTCCAACCCTTATTGTTGAATACTTTGTTAGTTTAGGCATCATAAATAACTTTTAATGATTGAGCTCCCTCACCAATTGTTATTTTGCTAAAACTTCACCATAATTTAGGTTCTTTTACTCATATTTTTTTAGATCCAATACGAGCCCTATTTGGGATGAAGATTGGGTCAGTGGTTCAACCCCTAACTGCGTGGTCGAATTGAGGATCAACTCCTATCGTATATAATAAAAATCTATTTTATAAATAATAAAATAATATTACTAATTGTCATTCACTAAATTAATATTTCAATAATTACCCCCAAAAATAAGGAGATGAAACATTTTCGAATTGATCGCCTAAAAAACCATGTTATGAAAATGTTTTTCTTTTTCTTATCGATCTAAATCTCGATCGAAATAGAGGCTTGAAAAAAAGAGAGCACATTAACTTGACCAGATATATTCCGATGTTAGAGTTTTGTTATATCAAACGTGATGTGCTCTATGTTTTTATAAACTAAAAAATGTGAAAATTAAAGCCTAAAGAAATAAGCGACAGCCCTAATGCTTAATAAAACAAGAAAATTTTCAATTAGCAATGTCCTGCTAGGTTAATGGGCTTCAGTAAACGCTTTTCAATTTTTACCAGGTCGATTTTGGACTAGTCTAATAGAACGATCCTGATCGGTTTGATGGCCAAGAGTTCTCCGATTGAACTACAATTTGGTCTGGGCTATAAAACATGGATTAGTCTAGGTGTATAAAATATTTTATATAATCTTTTACCTACTCGCCAAGTGACGGCCCCCTATTGTGTGGTGGGGGGGGGAGGGGGGGATTTATGTACATATAGATTTATTCATAAAACATTGCTTTTACCAATCAAAGTGGTTATACAAATTTCGTCGCCTATTACAAACTCACCATGACTTCTCAACATTGAACTCAATGCTTTCTTTTTGCATAGACGGCTAAACAAAGTCCCAATATCGATTAGTCCAATTTTGAAAACTTAGTTGTTCACATTAAAATTTTCGTTCTCATTCTTCTACTCATTTTTAACCACACATTCTTTAATAAAATAATATTTTTCATCACATCAATAACTTTTTCTTCTTTTTCAACCACACTTTTACCATCAATCTACTATTTCAAAATATATTCTTCTAAAATAATGTGGCTCAAACACATATAAAGGCCAAAAGAACCTGATATTTTCTTCATCCTTAAGGTGACGTGGTATGTAAACTCCATATGATCATTTATATATCTTTTCAAATTAATACCAATCCTATAAATCTTAAAATATCACCATCTTATTGGTAAAACTAATTTTCCAAAACTAACCAACATCACTTCAACAATGAAAATTCATATCGCCAACCCTCTGCAGTCTTATCATTCATAGACTTTGACGAAAAAGTTGAGCAATCAAATGTAAAAATTAAACAAAGAATGTCCATTGAAAGTGAAAGATGGGCAGAGCCACGCAAGGGGGAATGCATTTAACTACTTGTAGGACAACTCCACCTTATAAGATTTCGATTTGTAAGTAGTAATCACCTCCATTTTATGCTCTAGTTGGAAACAAATTTGGTACTTTTGGATTGATTCATCTCCCCGACAAGCGCATGTAATAGGAGTCTATAGGCTTGCAAACAATTTGAAACTCGTGATTGTAACAACAAAACATATGTACAAGTTTTTGTGATCATCACTCTGATCTATTTGTTGTCATATTGTTGGGAAAATTGACGTGCATAAATTATATTTCGATAACAAACATTTTACGCGCATAAAATTGGACAAATTTTGAATTATTGAAATCAAATATGTAAATTAGAAGCGAGAAATGCATGGATACGAATTCGATCGAGGCAAGAATCTTGACTCTTTCTCCTTGGATACGAATTCGTCGAGCCAAGAATTTGATTATTTTTCTTTAAGACGATAATGTCTCGTACGGGTGCTAACAATTTTTTGACATTCGGCTTCCAAAATATAACGACAACGTCCTTCAATAGGAGCACTTAAAATTATGTAGACCAGCGAACTTACTAATGTTTCGATCTCTCTTAATATGAAACTCGACTCAAATAAATACAAAATTATTTTTAAGGGAATATACATTAATATGATAATGCAAGAATAAAGTGAATGAATGAAAATTTCAAATATATGTTGTCTATATATAGTAATCCAAAAGTTGAATCTCATAAAACACAACTCAATGAAAAGACATGTCTCTATAGTGATAATAAAGGCGACATTTGAAATAAAAAAGACACAGCTCTTCATCTAAAAAAGTTTAGGATATTACATAATATTCTATATAATTTTCAAACAATTTCACGTGTCTAAGCAACTTAAATTTGACTTTAATTTTTCATTTGTTGACTAATGATTTTCACTTAAATAATTAAGTTGAAAATTGGTAAAAATTTTCTATACAAATTTTTAACGATCTCTCGCATGAATAAAAATTAATGTAAATGACTTGCAGGCACTAAAGAGAATTCAAGTGGAAACTATTGCATCGGGATGGGATCCTTATGTGTTTGAACAATCCTAGTAGAATACTATCAAATGTATTTGGCTATTCAATAAACGTTGAGTCGAGTCTATGAACGAAGACAACATAACCAACACAATAACCTACCTAAAACTTTCAAGTTCTCATGGTTATGATGTTCATATTGACATTTGTTGATGATATTTCCATTAAATAGGATTTGATGATAATTCTTACATTAAATAGGATTGTTGACAAAAGAAACAATTACAGAAACAAACCGTTCCCTAAAAATAGCTCGGATACAGGTGAACTTCATCTAGGTAATTGCCGTCGTTATCAAGAAGCATAGTCATTATTGATTTCACTAGATGATGTTATCACCTGTCCCGTGACCTATCTCAAGAAGACATGTGGCAAGATGGATGGAAACGCCTGATTGTCCACCAATCAAAATCCGCAATGATGAGAATAACCACAGTTACCTTAAAGGTCATGATGACTTGAACCAACCTGTCCATCAACTTAAATTCATCAAAACAGAATGTAATGAAACGTATATTAAGGAACAATGTTGTAGACAACGCGATTGGGATGGTCAAGTTACTGTAGACGACGTGATTGAGCGGCCAAATTGCCGAGTTTAGGCTATAAATTGAGGCAAGGGACTAGACTCAATGTTCAACATACCCATTCTTATAACATGAGAATTAATACAATTGTCTCTCAGATCCAATAATCCGATCCAAAATTGAAAAAATTAAAAAGATAAAACCAATGATGAAATTAACTTATTATTTAGGTCCATGTTTTAAACCAATAAAGCACAAATAGTGAAAAATCCAAGCAATAGCCTATCCCATATTTATAACTTATTCCCTTAGCTTTTTTTTTTTCCCCACGAAAATCGATGTGGGAAAAACAAAAGAAAACCCCTTACAAACAATTGAAGGCGTACAAGTGGATAGGCTTTCTTTTTTATGTTTTGAATTTGATGATTTTTTTATTCTAAAATTCTTTATTTTCTCATTTATTTATGATAATGACAAATAATATGCCATAAAAATATTTAACAGACTCTACTATTTATCACAAATCGGATTGAGTTGTTATCAGATCGGATTTAACTATATCCATATTTGCTCCATTTAATTAACCGATTATCAAATTCGAATCTTGATCGTATTATCCGACTAAAACCCTAAATCCATCTTCCATTAGTTTCATCGGATTCAGATCAAAATCCAATCCATTGACAGCCCTATCCACAGTATTCTTAGCTCAATTTATGGGTTCCAAGGCTAGAACTACGCATGAGGAATGCTTAGTGAGCATTAAACAAGGGCAAAGCAAAACTCTAAAAAGTTACCTCGACAGGTTTAACAAGCAGTTCATGAAAGTAGTAGATGATCTCTTATGGCGGTACCATATCTTAGACAATGCAGCTCTCACGGTGGTCCTATTTGTTCTAAGGCCCAAAACAAGATTTTGGTGGTCCATTCATGAAGATGGACTTAAAACCTACCATGAATTCCTTACTCGTAATAAACATATCAACGCATAAGAAGGAAAAATCAAGTTCAATCATAAATCTTGGTCCAAAGATAAAATGGAGGACGAAAGATCCATGCTTGAACGAAGAAAAGAAAAAAAGGACACAACATAACCTCTTCATACCCTGAAAGGATTCAGTAGTATCATTCCTTGAACACATCCCTAGATGGGTGTTTATGTAAGTAGGGGATAAGAGGATCTTTTACAAACCTATTTCATTTGAAGAAAAACATCATGGGGTCTAGTCAAAATAGATACTGATTGTTAGGTCATAACACAAATGATTGTCGAGATCTACAAGAACAAATGGAAGTTCTTGTCAAGAGAAGATAATTGAGAAAATTTGTAGCCAAATCAGAGGAAAAGACTCGGGCAACTCTTGTCCATCCACCTCCATTGTATTAACAAGCAAACTCGCAACCCATCCTTCTAGGACAGCCAGCAAGAAATCCTTAGTCAAAGGCAGAAATCATCAATCGTTACGTCATAACATAGTTGAGTGTCGAGATCTAAAAGAACAAATGGAAGTTCTTGTCAAGAGAAGATAACTGAGAAAATTTGTAGCCAAATCAGAGAAAAAGACTCGGGCAACTCTTGTCCATCCACCTCCATTGTATCAACAAGCAAACTCGCAACCCATCCTTCTAGGACAGCCAGCAAGAAATCCCTAGTCAAAGGCAAAAAATCATCGATCGTTACGTCATAACACAGATGATTGTCGAGATCTAAAAGAACAAATGGAAGTTCTTGTCAAGAGAAGATAATTGAGAAAACTTGTAGCCAAATCAGGGGAAGAGACTTGGGCAACTCTTATCCATCCATCTCCACTGTATCAACAAGCAAACTGCAACCTATCCTTCTAGGATAGCTAGCAATAAATCCCTAATTAAAGGTAGAAATCAGAATGCTAATAGAAGGAAATTAGTATGCTGAAGATCAAGAAGAGAACGTAAAAAATAAGCTAGAGACCTCAAATTTAGCAAAATTATGAAATGGGAAGACATAAGTTTAACCTTACAGCTATGTAGTGTTCGGAATCGTTTAGTTTTTCGAAAGAAGATTCCCAAGGCGTAATGAAAAACTGGAGTAATGTCTTGGTAATCACCATGTCTGTAACGACCCGACATTACTCTGCAGTCGTTATCATATCGTACGTACTATCTGCTTTGGGAGAGCATGTGCCCATCTTACCCCGTATAGCTTTTTGACGCGTTCCCAGGATTCGAACCCAAGACCTCCATCATATGGGAGACTTAAGTTGAATCCCAATACCAATTGGGCAATTGCCCAATTGATACTGGGATTCAACTTAAATCTCCCATATGATGCCCAATTGGTATTGAGATTCAACTTAAGTCTCCCATATGATGGAATGCATTTTTTGTAATGACTTGACCTTGTGCCGCAGTCGTTATCATATTGTACGTACTATCCATTTTAGGAAAGCAAAGGCCCATCTTACCCCTCATGACTTTCTGACGCGTCTCCAGGATTCGAACCCAAGACCTCCATCATATGGGAGACTTAAGTTGAATCCTATATCAATTGGGCAACTTTTGTAACGATCCGACCTTGCGCCGTAGTCGTTATCATATCATACATACTATCCACTTTGGGTGGGTAGATGCTCACTTACCCCATCACGACT
Organism: Fraxinus floribunda; assembly: GCA_903798395.1. Taxonomy (NCBI): domain Eukaryota; kingdom Viridiplantae; phylum Streptophyta; class Magnoliopsida; order Lamiales; family Oleaceae; genus Fraxinus; species Fraxinus floribunda. The sequence goes on from CAIGRS010025075.1 coordinate 6,637, forward strand.
TTCTGATGCTTCCCCAGGATTCGAACTCAAGACCTCCATCATATGTGAGATTTAAGTTGAATCCTAGTACCAATTGGGCAGTTGTCAGCCCAGATCACCATTATTTTCTGTCAGTTTTGACCTTTAATTTTGAAGTCTTTAACAATGAAGCTAAACATGAAGCATTAATAGCTAGGTTGAAAATGGCCAAAGAACTGAAAATATCTAAGGTAGTAGTATACAACAATTTACAGCTGATTGTTAACCAGATTAATGAAATTTTCCAAACATAGAATGACTAATGAGTAACTACTTTTGAGTTGTTCAAAAACAATTACAAAACTTTGAAATGACAAAGGTAAAACAAATACCTCGATCCCGTGATGCTTTAGCGAGTCTCGCTACTAGAAAAAGGGTAAATTAGCTCGATAGTATCCATTTGGGAAAAGTTAGATACCCCGCCATTGAGGAGAACATGTCTACATTTATAGTCATAGACCTTAAAAGCATAATTATGGATGCGATCACCAATTTTTCAAACATGGAACAAGTCCTACACACCCTATAGAAGCTCAAAAACTGAGAATAAGGTCAGGTAGGTATACTTTAGTTTACGTCGTCTTCCACAAGAGAGGATATGTGAAATCGCTATTAAGATGTTTAATTGAAGAAGACGCCCCCTATATACTGTCTAAAAAGTGCATGAAGGAGTTTCTGGCAATCACATTAGGGGACAATCCTTGGCCTACAAAATTCGAAGGCAAGGATATTTCTAGCCTACCATAAAATGAGATGCCCTAAAATTTGTGAAAAAGTATGACAAGTGTTAACGTCTTACACCCATAATTTGAGCGCTGCCAGAAGAACTCAATTCTGTTATTAGTCAATGCCCATTCCCAAAATGGGGGATAGACCTGATTGGACCATAGCCTACTAAAAGAGGTGGAACTAAGTTTGCTATTGTTGCTGTCGATTACTTCACTAAATAGGCATAATTCGAACCTCTTGCAAAAATAATCGAGCATAAAACAATGAATTTCATCTAAAAATCAATCATTTGTAGATTGGGCACACCCCATTCAATTGTCACCGACAATGGAAAACAATTTGACAATGCAAGATTAAGAAACTTTTGTGAAAAGTTCAACATCAGGAAGCACTTCTCTACTCCAAAGCACCCCCAAGCAAATGGATAGGTTGAAGCCATCAATAAGATAATCAAACGAACCTTAAAAGCTTGTCTTGACACTATCAAATGAACATAGCTGGATGAACTCCCAATTGTATTATGGTCCTACCGCACTACCTCACAAACTAGCACGAGGAAAATCTTTTTTCCTTAGCATTTGATATGGAAGCAGTAACTCCCATTGAGAGAAAAATTCCTTCATTTTGAACTCAATTCTTCAATGAAAACAATAGCGAAGAAGCACTAGCTTAGAGCTCGACCTATTAGAAGAAAAAAATAAAGTCGAAGCAGTTTATAAGTAAAGAAATGCGAGGTACCACAACCATAAAATACGTAATAAGAAGTTCGAAGTTGGTGATTTGGTATTGCGAAAGATTTTTTTTGGCAACTAGGGAACTTAATGCTGGATCATTATGTCCTAATGGGGAATGACCTTATAGGGTAGTCAAGATTCTGGCAAAAGGCTCATACAAGCCAGAGGACATGCAATGATATCCTCTTTTGCATCCATGGAATGCAGAACATCTTCATAAATATTATCGGCTGTCTTGGGGACAATATTCTTAGTAATACCACTCTTCCCTATTCGGAATAAAATTATAAAAAAATTGATTTCCTAGACTCATAGAAATGACATGTTTTTCAATAGTTCGTGCTAATGTTGTAAGTGCTGCAACACTTAGCAAAAATTTCTTAAACAGAAATTCAACTAACCTATTCTTCAGCAGTTTATGCTAATGTTGTAAGCGCTATAACACTTAAATAAAAATTTCTAAAACAAAAATTTGAATAACCTATTCTTCAACAGTTTGTGCTAATGTTGTAACTTGTTTTTCCACATTCCGTACTAATATTAAAAATGCCGCACACTTAGCAAAAAATTTTAAAATAGAAATTCAAAGGAATTGCTCTTCGGTAGTACCTGTGAGATTCCAACAGCTATATTCATTTTCACCAATGTAGCCCTATGCTTGTTCAAGGCCTCATACAGAAATCCTACATCAAACTTTGGCATCATCCTTTCGATATGCTTTATCATCTCGACCAGACCAACTACGTAGGCATCTTGGGCTAATGAATCAAAAACAGGAGAGTTCTTCCAATCCACAACCATTGTCAAAGCTCTAGCCTCAGCCTCATTAGCTCTGATCTTTTCGTTATCCGTACACACCTTCGCTTTATCAGCTTAGATCCTTTCTTCAGCACCTTTTCTATTCCTATCTTCTACATAAATTGTAGTCTTCTCCCTATACTTTGATGGCCTGCTACTCTTCCTTCAAATCCCCATCTACCTTCAATTCGACCTTCTGCCTCATAGTTAGCCAGTCGCTTTTCCAAAGCCCTTTTTTCTTCAGCATGTTAGGCCCTCCCCTCCTCAACAACATGATGTATAGCCAGCGTCTCCTCTTTCAAGCTAACCATTTTTTTCAAATTAGCATGGTATGATCAAGCTACTAAAAACAAGATAAGCATCAAACATTTCCAAAGGAAAAATAGAAAATCGGAGTAAGGTAGTACATTGACCTTATCAGAGATTGACATCATAAATAAAATAGACCTATGGCTTAGAACTCCTGTCATAATACATGCTTTACTGGTACTCTTTTGATTTAGATAAGAATGTTTCCTTTCAATCCAACTCCTTAAGAGCAGGTCAGCCAAAGTCCTTAGTGATTGATAAATGGAAATAGCAAGATTAGAAACACAGGGTGTAGTCTTTAAAAAGTCCAAAAAAGCTTTAGGGTGACATCCAATCAATGCATCAATCTTTGACCTTATGAGGTCAGGATGTGGAAGTGGTGAATCTGTTGAAGGAGGAAGTGAAGAAGATGTAACTCGGATAAAAGAGGTCGACCTGCCGGTAGGAGGGAGCACTGGCAAATGAGCAGTAGAGCGAGGGTGGCGTGACAGTGAGGTCCACCCATCATCATCAATGGGTGTTTCTCTTAGCTAGTTGGACTCTTATAATTTCTTTCTATGCCTCTACCTCTACCTCTGTCTTAGCTTGTTTAGATGCCTTGTACTTCAACATCCTTCAACTAGGCTATTTTTACAAATATCTAAAAATTAAGTCATTTGAATCAGGAAAAAAGAATTCAAAACAAATAAAGGAAAAAGCTTATGAGGAGCAGGATGAGATGATCTTACGGTAGGAGGTGACGACCTTGACCTTGTAGGAAGAGGTGATTGCCTTACGGGAAGCGGAGACAACCTTACCGGAGAAGGAGGAGATGAAGGATGTGATGGGACAATAGAAGAATGTGGTGGTTGCCCCTTTGGGAGTGGTGATGATGAATTAAATGTATGCTGGTTAAAGAGACTGACACTGATTAGATTGGAGTCAGTTTTCAAATTGTTGTTGTACCTCTAATTTAACTCCAAGTCCCTGGCCACTTTAGCTATTCACTTGGTGCTCATAGTAATGGTGCAAGGACAATAAAATATCAAACATAGAAAAAGGAAAAAGGGGATACAGAACAGCAGTCCTGTAGACACTTATCTAAATATGAAAATACTTGCAAATTTTGTGATAATGAATTGAGACTACTTCATCCCCCATTTACCTTAGCTTGGCTAATTTGCTAGTCCCATCAACATAATACAAGTCCGCCTTCCAATTCTTTATAGAAGATGGAATACCTAATACAATGGACCCTCCAGTCCTAGCCTTTACACTCATATATTACTATCCCAAAGATATATACGGAATTAAATTGATCCACAGAAAACTCGAGGAAGTCCAGCCTATGCCAAAGTAACAGGAAATATTATAGTAACCTCTACCTAATTGGACATAGCTGGGTGTGTACAAAGTCTAAGGAAGACAAAAATTTCCTAATGAAATGAGGAAAAGAAAGGCTTAGACCGGCATAAAGAATCACCAGATTCAAAGCAACGTAACCCTCAAGAGGTCACAAGCACGATCATCGCGGAATCAATGAATATTTTAGATTATCAAAGAATTGATATCTACGGAATAAATATGATTCAACACACTTTCTGATGTGATCCATGATACGAGGACAAGTCCGGACAATGATGCATTGATCGTTGAGGAAGGACATTTGATTAGGGCGCGAGTGAAGCGGATCAAAGAAGTAATGCGACTACTTGCTCAAGCTACGATGGGCGAAACATTGGCCACAACAAGTAAAAGAACAATTTTTATGTTGGCTGCATAGTGTATCTTTCGGTCGCGAATTTTTCAAATTTCGCGTAATCTTCTATTTTAGTTAAAACTCTATTTTGTGATATCTTTTATTATTTTTAGAGTTTAATTTCGTTTTTACTAGAGTTTTAGGGATTTCATATAGAAGGGTTATTATTTTCATTATAAAACACACAATTATTGAGAAATTTATTGCGAGGCATCATAATCGATGAATAACCTAGTCCTTTAATATCATGCATGGTCCACACGAAACTGAGAAAGCCCTAATATAGTGTCTTGTGTGATCTCTGATGATGCCTCCCCCACTCGCATAACTATCCTTGACGCATCCATTGGTATTAATCTTGACAAATCCGATTGATGGAGTGCGCTATCAAACCAGAATAGGGGAATATGGGAAAGGGGCTTCATTAAAATACCAAATATGGGTACATGTATCAAATTTCCTCGCCTATGCACCACTCGAAATAGTCATACCATATGAAGAAAAAAGATCATGCAATAGACCTCCCAAATGATACGTCGACTGCCATATGAATCCCCCTATATTTCATATCTTTTTCGTGGTACATAGATACCAAAATATCAGTAGGAAATGATAATGCAAATGTGTCTACAACGAACATACTGTCCAGAATACCTCTATATTTGGAATCTCTATCTGGCTCACTCTCCTGAACTCATGGGTATCTGAAAAATATCTTCAAAATGTTGCCACACCTAATTAGAGATGGTACTGCCAGTGAAAATATGACTGATAGTCTCAGTCCCGGAACAACACTTGTAGCGAGAAGCCAACTACTAGAATAACCACATCTACTAGAATAAGGCCCTGCCATAGTCTCCAACAGAAAAATGAGATAGTTATGGGCAAAATGGAGCTCTATAGTAACCGATACGAATCTTGATACTAGCATCTCGAAAGTACGAGCTGCTATGTTGACTTGGTAATGAAGCTACCATCCGATGTATTCAACCTAAAAACTCGATCCAGGGTATCTGCACATAAATGTGTAGCCATTATCTACTCTGTCATAAGAGGGGGGAGAACCTGTAATAAATGTCCTATATCCCACCCATATCATCATAGAAATCTTGTACCCTCGTAGAGGTGTGTTGTCTATGTGGGAATAGGGACGTCAATGTGGTCTCACCCATCTAGCAATCATGCCAAAAGAAAATCTGACCTGTACCAAGGTGCCATGCAATGTGTGCCTTTGTTCGAGGCCCAATTAATTTCAGTCTCTTCCAGATAGGAGAAGCTGAGTAGGGAATTGCTGCGAGTAAATGATGTGTCTCAACATAATACTTGTCTCGTAAGAACTGGGCCCAAAGAGATCTCTGAGAATGGAATAACCACCAAAGCTTCATCGAGAATTTGGAGCATAACTTGTGCGGCTCTTTCACACTCTTTAGACTTCTAATTGCATTCTGTTTGGTTTTAGATGTTTTGTAATTGGCAATTCTATAAACAAAATGATCAAATTGTACTTTGGTTATAAAGATAATGAGTAATAAGCAAATAGTTGAAATTAAGGTTATTATGGTTAGGGTTCAAGAATGGTAAAAATGAGGAAAACGACATGGATTTTCGTCAGACTGTCGCCAGGTTTGGCTCGAGCTACAAAAGTAGAGACATCATCGCTCGACCATCGTCAGGCCTTCAGTCGAGCGACAACCTATCGCTCGACCCTTGCTGAGCCTTCGCTCAAGTGACAAGGTTATACGAAAAAATCTTATTTCGCGATTTCAAGGCTTTTTCCCATGTCCATCTATTTTATACCCTACCTATAAATACCAAATAGCCACAAAACGTATTCTTTCAAGGTTGAACATTAAGTAAACATTGTTCTTTCATATTCCCTCCATCTTTGAAACTTTCAACCTTCATAATTCTTTGATATTAAGTTCTTGGTAGTAGAAAAACATCAGATTCCAATCCAAATACCATACGACTACTTCATCAACATCTGTCAGAGTTGCTGAAGATCAAAGGAAGGTGACTGGAGTTCCAGTCAATGAAGAACGGGTTGTTCTTCATGATCCATAGGAGATAGAAGATTTCACAAAGCTAGGAGTTGCTACAGGAAAGTAGAATCCAGGAGAGCTTTGAAAATTGCAGCTGGAATTGGTGTAGGGAAGCACAGAATTCAAAAGAGCTATCGAAATTGTAGTCAGGAGATCAGAGAGTATGTGTCACCGTCTAGTCTGGTAGACTGTAAGTTACGAATCGTTTATAGTAGATTGACTGGCAAAGTGCTTGAAATTTTTTCCAGTTGGATTTATCTGTGATCATACTATTGTTCTTTACTGCTTTACTTATTAATTGTATGATCTGCGAGATTTAAACATAGGTAAAAATGACTTTTATGATTAACCATCTAGAGATAATTAATTAGTGATTTGTTGCCTATTAATTAATTTTTTAATTCCGCATAAAATACCTATTCACATCTCTAGGTATTGTTAGGGTTGAACTATGCGTTTTTCAATTGGTATCAGAGCCTTAAATTGATTCTTGATCCTTATTATATTATTCTAGATGAGTAAATCATTATCTGTGCATCCATTCTCGACAGAAGCAATTATGCTTACTGGAAAGTTTGAATGATAGCTTTTCTTAAGACTTTGGATGAACGTATTTGGA
>CAIGRS010025105.1:0-12311 GCA_903798395.1 Fraxinus floribunda
ATCAAACAGTCAAAAAGTGGAAGTAAGAAAATATTTTCTCACTTCCATGAAAAATTATGCCAAATCAAACGGACCCTAATATTTCCTTTTAGAGGCAAACATATTTTGTTGCTACCTAGTAAATGTAGGGATGGTTTCTTGTATTCTTTTTGTCCTTTCCAATAGTTCCCACATTTAGTAATGGATGCAGAAAAACGTATACAACTATTAAGGGTTGAGGCCAAGGAGCTATGAACGAATAAGAAATTATTCTTATTCGTCTGAGTTCTAGGTTGCATCGTGCTGATCTTAGGTAACTTAGGGATAATGCCAACATATATGAACACCTGCCCTAACTAGACAACTATACTGTATTATTAAATAAGAGAAACGTGTGACAAAATTTAACTTGTGTTCTGTTGACCATTATACGAACGAGACAATAATTTTTGCAGTAAGTCGAGAGTTAATGAACAAATTCCTACACTAGCCATATCTGGACAAGTTTAATGCATAGCACTAAACCCCACTACATAATGACAATCAACATTTTAAATTTTTCTTCTTTTCCTTGCTACTGCACAATGCTTTCAAACCCAACAATACCATTGCCATGAGAAACATTGAGAGCTTTCTGTAGGCTAAGCTAATCTACTAGCACTCTACCGCTACAGTAATAAACAATTCGAGGCAGATAGAACTACCATAGTGCATTGAAATAACTAAAAGGATTAGGTGTTTGCATACATAGCAATGGGAAATATGGTCTAGTGACAATGGGATTACAAAATTAATTAGCTCAACTACCAGCCACTCAAAGCTTAAATCCACAATATTCCAATGGAGATAGATAGGGTATCAACGTTCACCAGCTGCTGCCACCGGCCCATCCATCGTTACCAGATTGTGATTGCCCAGAACTATTTTTGCTGCCACCCCATCCAGATTTACCACCTTCTGCATCAGCATCATCTGAACCACCGCCACCACTTCCCTGCCCCCAGCCACTACCAGAGTTGCCCCAATCACTGCCCCCGCTTCCACCGCCACTTCCGCCGCCCCAGCTACCAGGGAAAGCTTCCCGGCCTGGTGAATTCTGAACTTTTGCTCCAGGAAAACTACTCCAACCACCACCATCATCACCATCCTTAGAACCCCACCTTTGTGATCCATGGTCCGAATCCTGCCTGTCATTGCCTCTGCCACCTCGGCCACGCCCACGGCCACGGCCACGGCCGCGGCCACCATCACGCCCACCATATGGTCTAGGTGCTCCACTTGGATGCCCGTCCTGATTGCCTCCATTTCTGTAGTCACCTCTACCTATAACCAAACAAAACTAGACAGATTAAAACATGCAAGGACAAAATTAGAGAAAACTCGGTCATCAACAAAACGAAGAAGATTAGGTACTTGGAAAAACTGAAACTACAAATAAACCCAAGAATCTTTCAACGACTGCAGGCCATTTCACGCTTTATGAACCCCAATTCTAGCAATCTCTGTCAACCTCTCCACCAGTCACCAGATGACCTCCAACCCCATCCCTTACACAGTCCTGCCTGTCCTGCCTTCTCAGCCTCTCCACTCCACAAAACACAGGCTGCCTTCAGCCTTTCTTGCAATTAAAACCCACCCCAAGCCAGTCACCCAGACATATCTCACCCCTCAAACAAATAGGCTCCTGTCAATTGTTAGTTCCTTAGGCACAGGCTATCAATCTAGCTAGAAAAGAAAAAGAAATATATAATTTAAAAGTTAAAAAAAATATAAAAAAAAATCAATCACATTCTAACATTCGATTTTCAAAGAAACAAATATACAAGGTTGGTCCCATATGGCAAGTAGTTGAGACATCATCCATAAGATAGCAGCAGTAAAGTTGTAAGTGGGTTCTTCCTTTCCATATAACTTATCAACCAAAACCACATCCCACTCTTGTGGGTGGAGGATTGGGGATGGGGTTTACTTGTGGGACTCAATTAACCTTTTCAATAGACTGTACAGAAGGTGGAGAGGGGCAGGAGGGAATAATATGAAAACCCATCAAATTTACCAGTCTTGTCCACATCAAGAGTCAACTAAAAATTAAGCTACAAGGCAAAGTATGCAAAGAGTTCTTGCACCAGCAAGTTAAGAGTTAACATAGTAAAAGTAAAGTTGTAAGTTAGCAAAGCAAAACATCTCAAGGCAGAATCACACAACCGATCACTCAAAAGGATGCGTGAAAAGGAAACAAACTTACAATAGTTGCATTGAATATCATGTATGCATAGTGCTGCAAGCATGAATAAGTTCTTCAAGCATACCTGTTCTAGAACCCGGAGTTCTATCTCTGTCTGAAGACTGGCCTCCTCTCCATCCACCATCATCCCCTGAACCACCCCATCCACCGCCAAACCCTGATGAGCCCTCAGTTGCAGGACTTCTAATTGGCACCATAGCAGCAACTGATCGAATTGATGGCGAATCATGCGGATCATCAATGTGTTTCTGAAAATATGCTAAAAGGCGATCAACGTCCTCAAACATTCTTTTTCGGAACTTAAATCCCTTTGGATAAAGACCTATGTACTCATGATGTGGATTTGAACTCCGTATATAAGTCAGTATGAATGTGCCAGGATGTTCATGGGATATCCCAAAGCAATACACGATCCTCATTGGGTACTCCGATTTCTCGATCCTTAAGAACTCATCAACTTCTGCTTTATTGCCCCTCTTGAACTTGCGGTAGTTTAGCATTGCCTTCAAATGGGATACCAACGGATCCACGTAACGATCCATTACCTGAATCAAGAACAAAAAACCATGATCCTTCGAATTTGTAAAGATGTAGAAAACGAAGTTAATCAAACAGGAAATATAAAAGATAATTTAGAACCTGTGGTGAAGATTCTAGATCATACCTCGGGTTTAATAATGTTGACAATAGTAGATTTAAACATTTGGATTAAGTTGAGAAAATGAACCCGTTCTAGAAGAAGTAATTAATTATGAAGACGAGATAATATTTTTTTTTTTGATAAGTAAATAAATTTTTATTAAAAAAGTCTCAGTATACTAGAAGTATACAAAAAGACAAAGGAATCAAAGATTACAATGGTCCAACAACTCAGCATGAGAGTTGATGNAAGAAGTCTTGCTACTAGACCCCTTAAGACGAGATAATATTGAACTAGTGGAAAAAGAAAGTCTAGACCAAGCAATACCCTGAACCTTTATTCCAGCCTAGGTATTTCACCAAACAAACTTGAAAACAGAAATAAAAGAGAGAAGTAAGTGTTTGCTTTCTTTCACGCTTCAGATATACAGCAAAAATGATTGAATTTATGTTCACAGAGGTACATTTCTAACAAGTACACTGAGAAAACAAAATCCGTCTGAAGGAAGTATTCAATTTACAAGTGACCACATGTAAAGAGCGGAAAGATATTTTATCAAAATAAAAGTAAAAATGTCTTAAACCAAGCATTACCCAGATCATTCTTTTTCCTAGTTATTTTCACCAAACAAATTGAAAAATGCATCAAACAAGGAGAGAAGGAAAAGTTTGCTTTCTTTCCAAACTTCCGCAATATGGAATAATCAGCTATAACGATGGAAATATATGCTAGTACTCATACATAGACATGGCAGAACTATATCGAGAAACATTTCTAAAGCATGGCAATATATCTTGCAGTTGGCAGCATTCTGGCATATCTTCTAATCAATACTGGCTAGATTGCGTTACCCGAAGACATCAGCAATTCTCTGTAATACAACACTTAATATACTTACCTCATCTAAATCTTCAAATGTATCTTCTCCAATTTTCAGTGTCTTCCCTATTCGAAGCAAGCTTGTGATATCCTTGTGTTCCTTTCCACCTTCAACAATGTCCTTGTGAGCATAAACATCATCATAAACTTTAAGAGTTAAAGTCAAAAATGAAGGTCCCCGAGAACTTGGCCGGATAACACTTTCACCAGGCTCCTTGTCAGACAGTAACTGTACCCATAAAGGGTCAAAAAAAATAAGAAAAAGAAAAGAGAACATAAACTTGATTAGGACATAATTACATAAACAAAAACCCAGGTGCTAATTATATAACAATTCACGAATATATTAACTCTAATAGCCAAATTTCACACTGCATCCTACCTAAAATCACAGGTTATAGCTTAGCTTATACGTCACAGAAATGTTATAGATTTTTATGTTAAAGATGTTTCTGGATTAAGTGGAGCACATACTTCTATGAACTTTTAAGACGGGATCACTTAAATGTGAGCAATCACCTTCCATTGAAAAAGAGTACCTAAATAAGTCAAATCTTACAAATGAAACATGTAATCAAGAAACATAAATAGGCAACTTCAGACATCCCCTATCTGATGCATACATGTTACCTAGAGTTATGCGTAGGTTACTTGTTAGGTTACTTGTTAGGTTACTTGTACATCACGTTATCATATACTGCTGCAAATACAACTCCACAACATAATATGCGTAGCACAAACACAAAAGGTAATTTCGTGGAAGAATGTAACAGTAGTAACAACCTTCATTGCTTCATCGGCAGTGATATTCTGAAACCGTGGATGAACTATCATCCTGGGCTTGAAATGCTTCTTAGCAAGCTCCTTCTCTCTACGAGCTTTTTCCTGCTGACTCTGTAAGCCGCTGCGCTCTTCATGATAATAGGGATCCATGTTTCGATGATTCTGGAAGCGGTTGCTTCTCATTTCACTCTCTTTACATGTTAAAAACACCTGATATCGATTTTTCTGAATTGATTTGATTTTGCAACTTAAAATATCGCCTTCGCGCAGCTTGTCAGTTAACTCATTAATATCCTTCCAATCATCCGTGTAGTCTTCCTTATTAAGCAAACCTGTCAATCCAGATTCAAGGACACAAGTTGCTTTCTGTGCTTGAACTCTACGAACTGTTGCTTGCACAATTCTTCCTTCAGACAACATTTCTTCTTTCTCTCCAGAAATCATGTAAAACTCATCATCTTGAGTTGGTTCTACATATGGTATGCGCCAATCTTGAAAGCCTTCCATCAACTCCAATCTTATATCATTAAGGGTTTCTTTTTTGTTCAGACGGTTCTTATGTTCAGCATATTCGTGGATATCAACTGACCTCAATAGATTTGGCTTTTCTCTAACATGTTCAATTGCCATTTCTAGCACATCTTCATCATCATTTGCATCATCATTGCCATCCTCCCTATAAATATCTTTGGCCAACTCTTGTGCGAGGCCATAGGACTCCGGATGTATCCTCGTGTCATCCAACAAATCAATAAATTGACTACTACTAGAAGTCAATCCACTGCGTCGGACTCGCAGGAATCCAACTGCATTGACAAACACCTTTTTACCAAGACCATGAGCTGTCAGTAGGTCTTTTCGAGTAAAAATTGCTCCTGCTCTTACTAAAGACCTCTGCAGAGATGCTGCTTTTCTAGGTCCAAGCCCAGCAATAAACTGCAGAGGAGCAAACTGCCATTCATGACTAGCGGCCAAATTGATATCAAGACCCACACGATTGGTTACATCCACCATAACTTCTTCCACCATTCCATATTTCTCATCAGGAGTAAGAAAGCTCTCCAAAGGATTAAGTTTCCAGGATAATATCTCCCTTCCTGGTCCACATAATGTTGCAACCATCGCTAATGGGTTTTGAAGATTGCGCCCAAGAGCCACAGCTCGCCTGACAATACCTAAACATGGAGGAGGAGATAAGTGTTATCAATAGTATCACATATAATTCAAAGCTTCAGTATGGAGAGTACCTGCTTGTCCAGGAAGTTGATCTGTTGAGATGCGGGAATTTTCGTACAGATGTGGAAGAGACTCATCACCATATACAATGTTCAGATTATCCATCTCGTGACCAACATCTCTAGGATTATCCTCCACCATCTTGAAGATGATCTGATAATTGAGAAGGGGTGGGGTGAAACCATCAAAAATCATCTAAAATTTCAATAAAAAAAAGAAGGCAAAGATGGAATTTTTTCTAGACAAACAGCAACATCACATGAATCCATGGCATTAAGATTTTTCAAAATAATAGTTTCACCATCCAGGTGGCATCTAACAATGACAAGAAATAGTTCAATTATGCATACCTCATAAATATCCTCCTTCAGGCGCGTACAAGACAAATTCACAGCTCCGAGGACAACAACATGCGGTTGGTGGTCCATCATAAACTTCTGAACCCGCTGCTGATCATTTTTCTTACGTTGCTGATCATTGACATTTTGACCACGAAGGCTGAGCGATCCGGCATACAGAACATCCAAAACTTCTCCAGATGAATCCAACATCACAAAAGTTGTTGCTGGCTTTCCAGGGGCCCAACAACAAGCCATAACCCTGGGTGCAGCTTCCTCATCAGAATTAGCATCATTTTCTTTTCGTTGATACGGTGACAAAGAAACTTTGTCCCACAAAAGCTTTCCATAATCCCAGAGCAACCAGTTTTTTGCTCTACTAGTTAACAGGGATCTTGCTTCCTTCTCCATTGAAGGTAGAAGAAAATTAGAAAATGCGTCTTTAAGGATCAGTTTCCTCTGCTCATTCCACAATTGAGCAGATTTACTCACACCATCACTCAGATAATAATCATTAGAGTCACTTATTAACTTATCAAGTATTGGTTCCGGTAGCTTGATGGTAACTTTCAGGAGCTTCTCCTCTTCAGCCTTTTGAATTAGAAGCCACTGTGCATCCTCAAATCGTGAAAGCGGCTTGTCCCGCAACCACTTAACTTCTGCAAACTGGTGGAAAGAATCAATTGCCACATTTCCATCAGGTGTAGGGCTTGTTGACACCACAGCATTATCCATAAAGATACTACGAACATGTTTACATACACATGGTTCACAGCTAATCTCAACAGCAGCCTGGTAAATGAAGTAAAAAATTAATAAGTATACCGAAGAATGAGATCTTAGAATTATGCAAATTATGGCAAATATCAGAGATCTATCAGCATACCATGTGCCTAGCACCTCTGAGCACAGTCTGGGGAGTCTCAAACATCGCACAGGTGAAACTGGAAGCCATTTCTTCTGGTGTTTCCTTTGCATCCTCCAATTCATCCATTCTCTGCAATGAAATTTAAAATCCCTCTCAATCCCCCAGTTTAAAACTAGCACGGTCAGAAAGAAATACAAACCTACCATTTTTTCCAGAGATATCTGCAAACCAAACTGCTCAGAGCTATAGCCAAACTTGCTTGCAACCTCCCATAAGCCAGCCTTACTGCAAATGCTATACTGTGATTTCCTCTTTGGCCTCTTGAATTGTCCTTCATCGGCACCAGCCTCACCCGCAGGGAAGTGCAAATTAAATTTTGAATCAACATCGTCAACCTCTCTTTCAGAATCAGCTGCCTTAAGCGACTTTGTAATTGAATCAAAAAGCTGCCTGTTCAAATTAAGTCGTGTCTCATCATAAACTCTTCGTGACTCTTCATCAAAGCGCTTGTTGTAGTACGTCTCAAGGGCACTCTTCCTTTTCTGAAGAAGAAGCCACTTTTTATCCAAGTCCAAGATTGTCCAAAGAACCTGAAGCACACCATTCCGTAACATATCTAAATAAAATTCTCAGTTACAAAAGATCAACATTAAAAATCTAATATGCATGATGAATCTCTATTATCCACCTTATGCCACCTTAGTCTAGGTTTTTGGTTAGGATCATCTAAGCTCTCAATGTCAGATGATTGATCTGGATCCTTCAATAGGCTCAAAATCTCCTCCTTCCGGTACATAGCAATAAATGGAACCTAATGATAGAGCAGAATGAATTGTCACTCAAACTTTAGAGTTCCATTGCACATAGCGAATTAAGCACCGCTTAGTAAAGAAACTTACATCTAACTTCTGTACATGCATTAATTCCAAAAATCTTGCAATGTCATCCTTGATTACTGATAGTTCATTCAGCTCCTCGGTTGTTGTGCCTCTCTTGTTAAACAGAGGCACAACACCAGAGACGAGCTGACTATATATCCAGTCTCTCTCTTCTGCTATACTCAACTCATCTGTCGATGGACGACCAGTACTTTCCCCGGAAACCTAGAAAGTACAGGGAAAGTTGATGCATTATAATCATGACAGCAGAATTGAAAACCAGGAAGATGAGTATTCTTCAGAAATACTGAAAACCTGCATTCTTTCAGGGATATCTATTTCCCTAATCAGGTCATCCTTTTCAGTCATGTACTTCTCAGAGAGAATAACAGGTTCAAATTCATCTTCAAGCCTCCCTCCACCAGATTCTTCGTACCTTCCCCTCATTGCTAAACTTTTCCGGCGACGAGTCATAATTTCATCAGCATCACCAAATATGTCATGTGCTTCCTGGAGAGCCGACGATGAGATCCCAGGGGTTTTCCTAATCTTTTTGGGCTTCTTCTTTCTGCATTACAAAATAGTTCAGAGAATCAACACATAATTCTATGTCTCGTAGACGCCCAAGATGTAAAATGCACCTGACTGGAGCTCCATGCTCATCAACTTCTTCTTCATCAACAATGAAATCAGCCATCTCATCCTCTTCCCCAATGTCTGCATCCTCTTCTTCAAGCTGTTCATCCTCAGCAATATCCTCAAGTGGTTGTCCTAGAGTATCACAGACGTATCCAGAAAAATTGTTAGCAAACAGAAAATACTAACAATAAATGACAATTTCAATGAAATTTACCGTCATCATCACCAAACAAGCTGTGTTTAAGCTTCTCCTCTGCTGAACGCCCTCCCTTTCCACTTCCAATAAACTCCTCTTCATCAGAAAACCCAGAGGTGTCTTCATCCCTCCGGGCCTTTTTCAGTCGCTTAAACTTCTTGCTCTCCTAATCATTTAACAAAAATAATAATAATAATAATAATTAATAAATTACGGTTTGACAGAACCACCAACCCTAAATTTCACAAAAAGCACCAAAGAGTGCATGCATAAAACGTACAAGTTTTGGACGAGGAACAGAGATATTGCTTTCCTGAAGAAGCTCATAGTCATCCTCATCAAGCACATATTCTGACTCCCTATTATCGGTTTAATCAATGTTTACAATGTCATGCTACAGTTATTTCACTGCAAACACAAATAAGAACAAAAATGACCCCAATATATGAACAAATGACCTTTTCTTTCTTTTCTTCTTCTTCTGCTTTTCCTCGCCACTATCTGCTCTATCTTCTTCCTCCTCCTCTTCCCCTTCTTCCTCAACGTCATCCACTATAAACCCATCCTTCTCATATTCATCCTGGCCTTCTTCTGGTCAGAAACACCAAGATTGTAAATTTTCCAGAACAGATGTTAAAATAGCACAGCACAGAATAAAACCCCGCATAAATTAAATCGGCTATAATTTCAACTAAAATAACATAAAAGATGATAATAGGCACACTAAAAATCCAGAAACCAATAGACAGGGAAAAAACCTAAAAATTTGCAAATTTAATCGTGTACGAGAGAAACCCGTATAATGATTCGATCCAAATTGCAATTTCCATCTAAGATCGAAGCCCCCAAACCACACATTCAACCAAAATAAAGGGAAAAATTAATACAATGTAAATATAAATATTTCGAAAGAAAAGGGCAAAATCATGGCGTCTGTACCATCTTCCTCATCATCGTCATCACGGCCATCCCGTCGGTCTCTATTAGGTTCATTATCTCTCTCTTCTTCGTACACTTCGACCTCATCTGCGTTCACCACAAATATATCTATTACACATTTTTTTAAAAAATCTTGCATTTTGAACGCTGAAGTACGAGTATTTGTGCAACGATTTTACCTTCGTCGTCGGAAATCACGGTTTCCCCAGCCATTTCCGTAAACTGCTTAAAATGAACCAACTTTGGCAAAACCAAAACCCTAGAAACACATGTACAACTCACAAAACACCCACTCAGCGTGTGAAAATCTTGAGATGAAACCCTAAGTTCAGAGGGGTCTCTAAAATTCCCAGTCCCCACCACTCGGCAAACAGAGAAGTGATATTTGTACGCAGTATTTCTCGTTCTTTTGGAGTACTTGTATTATTTTTATTGGAATAGAAATTGCAAAGATGTAAATGGGACGAAGGGTTTGATTCTGTACAGGCCAGAAAGTTACTCTTGGTGACGTTTTCGCACATTATTGGCTTAGAGGGAGATAAAATTACTATAGTGCTCCTGGAGTGATGAGTATATTAGCGGCAAAAATTTATAAATCATTTGTAGTGTATGGTGAGGTAAATAAAACCTCTTTTTTTTTTTTTTTTTACGTAGAAATTCAAAGTCGTTACTTGTGAGTGCGTATTAGGTAAACTTTACTTTTTCATGTGTAGTAGCCTACAAATCATACGGGAGAGATAAACTGTACTAAATAAGCCCGGTACAACGTGCTCGATCGAAGAAGTGTTGATAGAGGATTCAAACTCGTAATAAAACGTCATTTTTAATCCTACGTTGCAATGAATACGCCATTATTATATATTTATTTATAATTTATTTTTATCTATTATATTAAAATCTTGTTGAACGGAAGTTAAATTTTGAGTAAGTCGATCAAATATACTTTTTATTCGCAAATTTCTTATGATCAACAAGTTTTGCCAATCATGTACGAAATATAGTTGACATGCTTAGCCCATGTTTGGCCTGCATTACTTTCAAGAAAAAATGAAGAATTTTACCCTTTTTTTTCAAATTATTGGGCCCATTATCACACATGCTAGTCAAATATTTCGGTGACCAACGATAAAAAAATTTCTATAAATGGGCAACAAATGGGAAACAAATAGGGGCGTAATAATGTTTTCCTTTGCTTGGAAGAAAGAAATTGGTGTTCACTTATAGGAATAACAAAAAAACACATTCAACCCAATATTCGCGAGACCCTCGTCCCGTATGGGTCGAGAATTACCTGCCTAATCAGGTAAACGGAGCAGGGTCATTGTCTCAAAGCGGTACGGGAAATATTGTCTCTGCCCTTCACCTGCCCTGTTTAAAGTTGATTTCAAGTTTAAGTATTTTATCAAACAAAAATATAAGATTTATCATCATTTTTAAAGTGAACGTAAATTGCTCTTAACAAATTGAAAAAAATAAAACAATAATATTTACTAACTAAAAACATAAAAAATAAAATAAACATGACGATAAATGGGACGAAGATCTACTGGACTTCGTCCCATTTTAACCGGATATGGGGACAGCGTAAGTTGACAAAAATATCCGACGAGATGGATGTATGAATTATCGACATGTCTCATAGACTCATACCCGCCCCCATTGTCATTCTTATTCGCTTAGCTCGAACTTTTAACATATAACCAAACTCATATTATTTTTCGATTTAACTAGTCGATCTAATCCAATTTTGAAAATATTGTTTTCGAATGCCCAAGTTGACACGTAGTTAGACATCGTGATTGAGAACTTAATAAGTCATACACAAAAGAGAATCAGAAGAATGAATTTTTCCAATTAATTAATTGACAATAGTGGATAATTAATTAATTGAGTTGCTTATTAAATGGCCATTAATTAATTCATGGACCAGATTTATGTAGAGCGAGTCGTGTGTATCTGACCCGTCATTAGATTCATTCTAAAACGTTTTTGTAATTCCGAAGTAGGAAAATGTCTCATCTTCGCACCTTCAGAAAACTAATGATATAAAGGTCCAAGTTGGCATTATAACAGTCCATCTCCAGACAAACCACATCCATGGCGACTAAACAGCAGACATTGTTTTGAAGCAACGTTGAGTATAAATGTTTAATAGTCACTGTGCTATCAAGGAAATACACATGAGATCAAAACAAATTTTGAGGCCCAGTTAAGGAACACTTTCTTTTATTAAAAATGAAAGATGATGGGTATTCCTCGGACAAATTCCAAGTATGCGACGGAATGGTGGACATTCACAAGTGAAGAAAGACCATATTTTATTTTTACCTGTCATTGAACTTATATCATCCACCTAAATCTAATGCTTGAGCTTCTCAACATTCATCCTTGTACCATCAATTGTTCGAATATTGAATGAAGATTTAACACGAATCCTTTGCAAAAATTATATTATCTAAAGGAAATATATGTACTAATTTGGATCGCATGCAAAATTCAAAGTTCCAATCCACAGAATAGCTTTCTAAGATCAACGAGAAACAACATGAAATAATGTGATACTATAAGGTTACGTCGTTACAACTTTTTTAAAAAAACTTAGGTGTATGCAGAGACGTAGCCGAATTTCAATCTCGGGGAATTTTTTTTAACTAAGGGGATTGAATACGACGATTTTGAGTATCAAAATAT
>CAIGRS010025117.1:0-10545 GCA_903798395.1 Fraxinus floribunda
GCCAAATCTTCTTCATCACTCTACTTCCAAAGTTTTCAAATCAGCGAGGATCTCTTTAAATACAGTCAGGTGATCTTCCAATGATCTTTCTTCTACCATTCGATGAAAGTACAAACGTTGTTTGAGATGCAACTTGCTTGTAAGACTTTTAGTCATACACAATTGCTCCAATTTCAACCATAAAATAGTTGTTGAACTCTCCTTCAAAACGTTCTGAAAAATGGTATTCGATAGATGAAGATGAATGTGAGAAACTGTCTTCTTATCCTTCCGTAATTTTTCCTCTACAGCCAAAGTTGCGGGCATCTTATCAGTTCCCAGTAACGCATCATTCAAATCCTGCTATGCGAGTAATGCTCGCATCTTAACCCGCCATAGCGAAAATCTAGTGCTCCGATCCAAAAACGGAATTTCATACTCTATGGAAGCCATCACGAACATAAAATCTTGAACAAATCAAACCCTGCACTCTTGCGGAACTGCTGAATCTTGGCTCTGATACCACTTTTTGTAAAACAAACAAAATATCAGAATCGCTCTTATATCACTTGTTGTGTTAATTATGCCCAAAATCTCTGATACCAATTGTTGGGAATTCAAGGATTACGTATCGCTTTAATACCACTTATTATTAAACCAACAATCAGATTGAGATGTTGAAACTATATGACACAATAATGAAGTATATAATCACAAGCAAAAGAATATAAAAAATATGACAGAGGAATTAGGTGATTTTAATGCACCAATAATATTAGATAAATATACAATTGATCTCAAAAGCTAGTAATCACTTTTCTCACATTATAAAATTGTATAGAAGAATATAATATTTATAGGGAACATGTAGGGGATGTTTAAACTCTCCTAGTAGAGTTGTTGATGAAGTAGGATACCAAAAAATCGAGTGCAAAACAAATTTCAACTCTTAATGGGCTTCCAAAATAGAATTTCTACTTGACATAGGACTCTAGCATTCCAAATTCTTCTTGACGTGCACTTCAAATAGAATTCTTCAATTACTTCAACAAGGAATTCGGGTCACACACCCGAATTCTAACAATTTTGCCTTTGATGCAGTTAGTGTGCCAACAATTGTATAAGAGGTTTACACTGAAGCTGGAAGACAACAAACATAAAAAAACTCGAAACTTTTATTAACTCTATAGGAAGGAGCTTTGTTTCAATAAAACAAACTTGGATGAGAAAATTGAACACATAAGAAGCCTTAGGCTTTGATACACCAAGTTTCGAGGAAAACAATAGATCCTTTTAATGCGTGCCACTGCCTTGGTTTCGATAACAATTTGCTTAGGAAGGCTAATTCTAGAACAATTTTTCCCTTTACTGGCACTTAGAACTCCCACTTCCCCATCATTGTTTAAGAGGTTTACTATCAAGCAACTGAAGGCAACAAATGCCCAAGACAGAGAAAGTATGGGAAACTATCCATTGATTAATTCTCAATAAACAAAGTTCCATTTTTATTTTTTTGTTGTACAATGTTGCCTCCATTTACATTGAGCTTTGCACTCATGTCTTGTACTCAAATGTACCAGCTCTTTTCTGCATGTTGTGCAACTATCACTCACATGTTGAGCCGTCTGCGCATGCCTGTTGCACAATCATTATCCGTTGTACTTTTTACCAAAAATAAACCCACATTACCTTGCTTCCATTGTGACCAACTCCTAGGCCTTCAAGCTAAACTTAAGGGAGCAAGGTGGTGCTGTTTCAACCTAGTTGTAGCAGATGGAAGTAAGGATTTGCAAACTAAAAGAATCAAACTGAGATTATAATTGTAGTTGCATACATGAGTTTTCTATTTTTTGTTTCTTTTCTTTACAGGATCCACCATACCAAAAATCTGTAAATATACTAGAAAAATTCTGTAAGAGCTCTAGCAAGACCAGGTGGGAGCAGTTTACTGCATTTGTAGAGTTTCTTTTGCTTTATTACAACAGGGTATATGCTGGAGTCCTTTTCCGCAGGGTTGGAGAAAATGAATTCAAGACGAACCCTAATTTCTTTTATTGAATTGATCCCAATTAAAACAAAATTTACTCGATTGATACATAACATACATGTACACTTGCCAATTTTAAATAAATTTCAAGATATTTCATGTGATGAAGAGATTCTACTTGTCGCCAAAACTATGTTCTTAGAGAAAATTTTCGAAAACTTCTTGATCCCATTTACTAGATTTATTGGTTGTTAATCTCCCGTCCAGTGTGAAGGATTTCTATCATTTTTGTCCCTTTGTCNATGTGATGAAGAGATTCTACTTGTCGCCAAAACTATGTTCTTAGAGAAAATTTTCGAAAACTTCTTGATCCCATTTACTAGATTTATTGGTTGTTAATCTCCCGTCCAGTGTGAAGGATTTCTATCATTTTTGTCCCTTTGTCGTTATTACAATATTCCTATCACATCGAATTATTTTGTTGTTTCCTGAGTACCATTCACTTATAGCTTCTAATTGTGTGTACTACTACTTCTTTCCAGGTGGACTTTTGCATTGGTTATGGTCTACTTTGCTGTATGTACAACATTGTATTTCCTCCCTTTCAAGACTCGTGCTAGTACTCTTCATATCATCCGCTAAACAAGGTTATATTCAGTTGACATTTTATTTAGGATATTGCTGTGTTTCAATGGTAACTTGTACATGCAGATTGGTACTGTTGTATCTGCCCGTGGATGTTGGATTTACTCGAGAAGACCCCTCTCGCAGGGTGGGGAAAGGGATAAATTTCTCAAAAAGGCGTCGGAAGATGGGAAACATGCAATGACTTCAATCTCCGAAGAGAAACAGGCCAAGAATGAACAACATGCTGGATTTTGGGAACACCTTATGCAGATGATTTATCAGGTTACTCTGTCCGAATTCCATTGAAGTGTTGAAGCTTTGTACTGATTGGAAATAATATGCATTTTTCCTGCTTTATCTGTTTGGTTTGTTTAACTGAAAGAAAATAATAGATGGATAATCTAATTTAAAACCAATAAATTGGGGGAATTTGAAATGTATAATAAGAGAACTTGGTTTCTAGGAAGGCTATTTAAAAGCCCAGCTATTTGTTCTTCCACTTTGAGGTCCCCTCCATCATTAAATTTTGCACTTCAAATTTGAATATGATCAGCACTAAGGAATTTGGAATGGATTAAAAGCGAAAAGAAATATGGTTTAAACATAGCATGTCCATTTGCCTCTGATGACATTTTTAAGTACTTCATTGTACGGGTGTGGATATCATTTCAGTATGACTTGAATGAAGAGGGTACCTGAGACGATGGCTCAACTTCATTTTTATTTGTTCAAGCAATGACTTCTATATGGATGAGTGGGTTATTATTGATTCTTCTTAAAAATTTAGCTGTGAAAGACATTAAAGCTGGGTTGCTGCTTTCTATACAAAGCTATAAACTCAAGAACATTCTCATTTTTTTTGTTCACTGTCTTAATGTTTTTGCTGTTAAAGCACTACCTGATGCCAAAACTTTATTATTAAACAGACTTGTGGAGGCGCTGTTATGCTTACTGACATTGTCTTTTGGGGCCTTCTGCTCCCATTCATGACGGGTGAAAAATTTCAACTTACCCTGGTAAGTTATGACCTTCTGATCTGGGCAAAAGTTGATTTCACCTGTTACGCAGTACTTAATTTCAAAGATAGAATTCTTTTCACGGATCCTTTGTTAGATGAAATATGCTATGAACTAAATTTGCAGATCACGAACAAATCTTTTCCTGCTTTTCTAACTTTTCACTTTTGTTAATATGATAGCTGATTGGATGCATGCATTCTGTAAATGCTCTTTTACTTATCCTTGATTCTGCTGTCAATAACATGGTAAGTATAAAGACCGTCAATGTTCATCTCTTCATGCTACTGTAGAAGTTTTATTCTGCTTGCTTTTTTCTTCAGCTAATCTAATGGATGAATTTACGTTTCAGCCATTTCCTTGGTTTGGGCTTGTCTATTTTGTGCTTTGGAGCATTGCTTATGTTGTTTTTCAGTGGGTTCTTCACGCATGTTGCTTCACATGGTACAGGAGACGAAAACTTTTCATTAGTTCTCTGATTTGTTTTTAAAAGAACTTTACATTTGTACTTCAAACGGTCACCTCTACTTCAATATTTGATTCTCATGTGATCGAGTTTTTGGTGGAAAAGTTTTGTAGCTGATCATCTTCCTTTACAAACTGAAAAATGGTCGAATGACATATGGGTCTTGATGCAGGTGGCCATATCCATTCCTTGAACTTTCTACTCCATGGGCACCACTATGGTAATTTTTTTGCTTCTCATCTCCCAGTCTCCAATTACACATGCCTTAACTCTACAGAACATCTATTGGACATCATCTGTTTTCAGGTATCTAGCGTTGGCTTTGGTTCACATTCCGTGCTATGGACTATATGTTCTGCTAGTGAAAGGAAAGCATGCAATATTCTCAAGAATGTTTCCCCGTTCATTCGTGAGGTTGAATTAGTTTATTCCATTTAAAACATATATTAGATGTTGAATTCGTCCTTTTTCGACGTGCAAAACATCCAATTATACATGAACAATATGGAAGTTCATCCACTTATTTTGAAATGAAGCATAACTGCATAAGCAAGACCAAAAATTGAGTGCAGAAAGATTTAAGGTAAGCTTTCTTGCTAACCTCTCTTTTATGGCAGGGCTCCGATGGAGAAGAAGCATGCGTAAGAGTTTGGCTATTTATTATTACATTCAAGGTTTAGTTCCTCTACGCCGTGCTATTGTCCATCACTAACATATCTTTGGACAATACAGTAAAATTTTATTGTCATTTCATGTCAGCCGGTGCTTATCCTTTATCTGCTCATTTCCTGACTTGTAATAATAAATTATTTAGCTACCATGTTCACATGAGCAATAAAGGTCAATATGAGGGAAATCGACAACGTGAAATGAGATTCGCTCATATTTCGAGCTATAAGCCTTTTTGGGTATTGGGTTTAAGATAGTGTAGACTCATAACATCATCATAGCCCGATAAATTCAAGGGGTTCGACGCAAGAAGAAAACTTCAATTAGGCGTAGACATATCACAAGCTCATGTTACTCCTCAATGAACAAATCTCCATTGCTTCTAATTCATTTATATATATTAACGGATTAAAAGGGAAGACTATATTTACGAGATACCGAGCAAGGCAGAGGAGCAAAGAACTTCAACTCATATGAAGATTAAAAAGAAAAAGATTTCTTGCACGGTCAAAGTCTTGTTATTCTGGAATATATAAATCTCCTTCGAATATTACGACAGAATTACCTTGTAGTAATTGGACAGCGTAACAAGTTTGATCAACAGGATTACAATATAAATTCGAGCCCATTAGTTTACGATGTTTCCTTAAAACGAATTTGTTGTCTTCACAGGTGTTAAAGATATTCAGCAATCGTTTCTCATAATAGAACGGATTTCGTCTCCTACGAAGCAGCACAGCAATTTGCAAGGATTCCAACGAATTCAACGAAGTATTTTTCACTTGGAGAACAATATCAGAAAGAGAGAGAGAGAGGAGTGAGATTCAAAGCAGAGAATGATTACAATGAAAATGGTGTAATTTTTATGGCAGCAGGGTAGATTATTTATAAACTTGTTCGTGGTCATTCGAACAACCTTTAAAACTTTTTCAAAACAGTTGTCACTGTTCAGACAGCCTCCCAAAACCTGAACAGACAGTAAGGTTCGGTTAACAACCGGCTATTTAGACCGCTGAAATAAGTCGATAAAAAAAATAATATCATTAAGTATCCAAGAATTTGATTAATTACAATTTGATCAAAAATAAATTTTTGTCTAGTACAAGGACGCACTCGCACACGGATAGGATTGGGCTCTGGCTCGGGCTAAGTCGACCGGAGACGGTGACGCGCGTGTGAGGTTTGAACCGAATCTCATGGGATATAGATCTCCTCCCTTTTAAAGAATATTAATACATTTTGAGGTTCAAACTCAATTCCCAAACTTACACTACATAAATCACTCCAAAATTTCGTAACTTTCCCACGTGGAATAAGTATTTGAGAATTTTTCAATAAATCAAATTATTCACTAGTTTATAATTTCAAGTAGGTTACTTTGATATTAAATATTTCATTTAAATCTAAATAGTTTTCAATAAATAAATATATCACGTTGATCACCTCGTGGAGTAGAACGTGAATATGTTTGGTCCCGTTATAGTCGACGTACGGGTCCCACTCGTTATGGGACTTAAAGTTGACCCATTTCAAACCATTTTCCAACAAGTCTCTCCTCCTTTCTAAAAATTTACAAGGCTCATACCACGAAATAATCTTGTCCATCTTTCTTGAAGATCTTGTACTACGTTATTGATAGTTTGCTTACAAAAATTTATCCTGCTTATCTCTCGTCTACGAGGAATATAATGCAATCACCTTTTATGGTAACTTGTTCTCTTAAACTGAGTTTACTAAACTTAATTTCGGAAAATATGTCGAATTACTCTAATGCAGTATTTTAAAAAGCGCTCTTAGGCAAGAGGCACAAACGAAACGTTACGTCTTGATTAAGTGCGAAATTAAGCGATTGCCTATCCAGCTTAAGCTTGACACTAAGGCATTAAAGCTTAAGCTTGACCTCCTTTTTAGGAAACTGCTCAAATGTTTCATTCCCCAAAACTTATCTTTGCTATAAAAGTTCTGATCCATTACTGTAACGACCATGGACTTTTTTAATCTTGCCCGTTAACTCGAGAGCTATGATGCACACCATTATATTAGTCCGCCGGGGGGTTGGCTCCAACATTGATTTTATCAGCATCCCAACGATTCCAACCTTTGACCTCCCCCAAGAGAGATTTAAATTGTGTGCTAGTACCAATTGAGCATTACCTCAATCTCGGAGGTCAAATGCTCGAGTAGCTGCCTAACCCCTTGGGACTTAACATGATAACGTTGCTTGGAAGTCAGAAGGCAACGCAATAATAACCAAATGATTCTAAAACAGTCCCAAACGCTAAAAAATGGCTTTTGCACACCAAATTCGACTGAAGGCCACAAGAATAGAGCATTTAGTGTCAAGGGGTGACATGAAAATGGGAAAGACCATAGGCCAACAGCATCTCCCAATATGGTTAAATCATGCAGTCGATTTAAGAGAATGTATTTAAGAGAATGTTTTTGTTTAATAATAGGAGGGGAATTACGACGAACTTTGAGAATACATATTTGCCTTTTTTTTTGGCCTCAACCAAAAAATATCTTAATTCTCCCAATCACACGTACAAGTGAAGACCATCATTTCATAATTGATGAACAATGTTATTAACTGCATCATTCTCGTCATGGATACAAAAATAAAACTATGATCAAACTAGGAGGATACTGATCAAAGTAATAGCAATTATCCATTAACACCTTTAACTGTAAACTAAATTAAAAGACACTCAACCTCTTAAACGTATTGCTTAATCCAAAATTCATATGATAGACCCAACATAATAATCGTCCAAATAGCGATTAAGACAGAATAAAAACACCAGAAAACTAGAATTCTCACTCAGATAAGTCCGATTCTCAATCATCGCCAGCCTTATTGTAGACATAGGTAAGCCCACACTTACCACAATAGTGCCTGTCAAAATGATTGGCCATGAAAGTTCCAGCCCCGCACTCAGCATTGGGACACTCCTTGCGCAGCCTCTGGACCTTTCCGGAGTCGTCGACCTTGTAGAACTGGAGGACAGCGAGCTTGACCTTCTTATGCTTGTGCTTGATCTTCTTTGGCTTGGTGTACGTCTTCTTCTTGCGCTTCTTGGCGCCGCCACGGAGACGGAGTACGAGATGTAGGGTGGACTCCTTCTGGATGTTGTAGTCGGCGAGAGTACGTCCGTCCTCTAGCTGCTTCCCGGCGAAGATAAGGCGTTGCTGGTCCGGTGGGATGCCCTCCTTGTCCTGGATCTTGGCTTTGACGTTGTCGATCGTATCGGAGGACTCCACCTCCAGGGTTATGGTTTTCCCCGTTAGGGTTTTCACGAAGATCTGCATCTTCGAAGCGGAGGCAAATTCACAGGGTATGTTTTGGCATAGGCACGGTTGCGAGTAATTCTGCTCTATTTAATAGCAGAGGGTTTTGTGAGAAATTGCTATTAAATGGGCTATGGGCTTAGCAGGGTTCATCAGGAAGCCCATACATTTTTCTTGGGGAAAATTAGGCCCGGTACCTCAATATTTGGACAAATTAGATTTATACCTTAAACTAAATTAATTATAGGGTACTTACAAAAATACCCTTAAAATTAGAGATGTTTTGAAAAATCATGTGAAAGGTTTTTAAGAAGTAAAAAATACTGTGTAAAATAAAAAAGTGACATAACGTCACTTTTTTTTATAAAGATCGTCACTTTTTTAGAAAAAAGTAACACAAGTTCAAAAAAAGTGACAAAACTAAAAAAAAAATGACAAATACCAAAATAGCATCATCCATTTGTGCATCGCCATTAATCATGTTTTTAAAATAATTAGCACGTTCAGGTCAACCCACATACTGATTATGTTAGGAAAATATAACATATTATTTCATTTTTTTATCTTCTTAAAAAATGACAAAAACTTAAAAAGTGACAAAAAAAACTAAAAAAAATGACAAAATTAAAAAAAAGGTGACAAAGGAAACTATCTCAATCAATTGCAATTATTCTTAATACCTAAGCGTCAATTTCTGCAAATTTAATATGCTTGAACTCTGCGTTCTTGAAACCATAAAAGCAAAATTTCAACTAAAATCCCCAACTCATTTAGGTAATTTATCAAACATCTTTGTACTATATTCAAAATCTTTTTCCTTTCCCTTGAAACTAGTTGGTGAATAAAGTGAAGGATAATTCTACTTTTCCCACGTTCTCCCGTCTTCCCTCTTTCCCCACTCTCTCTTCGGTTTCATCTTGTTTCTCTTCCTTCGTCTTCTTCTTCATCATTTGAAATCAGGCATTTGGGATGAATTTGTTCAACATTGATTTTTCAACAAATTTCTGTTGAATTTTGATGCGGTTGTTTATAGTTTTCTCCTTGCTTTTAAAAACAAGCGGTGAATTCAAGTGGCTTCCGCCTCCTGCTGCAGACCCAAGAACAATTAGATTTGGAATTGTCATTTGATAATTTTTCTGGTGTGGCAGCTGTAATCCATCCATTCCATTCGCAGAGCACAGCATATGCCCAAGCGCGTTTCACTGAAAGAAACCGACTTTCCACTCCTCTCTCTCTCTCTCTCTCTGTGTGTGTGTGTGTGTGTGCAAGCAGCAATGGTGTCTAGTACAGAATCAAACTCGCCACCTATTTGATTTCATCTTCCTATGGTGACTTCTACTCTGAGTTCAACAAAGACCCGGCTTCTTTTGGTTGTATATGATTTCTTTTCATCTATTTTCACATAGAAATTACGGTTAACTAAAAAGATTAATGAATAAATTAGTAATGAAGGGTATTAATCAATTCTCTTGATTTTGGGCTTTATTTAGCCTATTTCCCTATTAATAATTGACTAAAACAAATTATAACCGTAATTAATATGCTCTCTTCTCCCTAAACACCAACCTAAGCCCAATAGCATCTCTTTCAAACACTCTTCGTCTCTCAAGCACTCTCTGTTTTGGCAGTCGTTTTCATCTTCATCTCCGTCCGTTTTCGCCGATTTCATCTCCTTGCCAATCCTTTTTCCTTCTTCTCTTTCTCTATTCGTGGATCTTTTTAAAATTCCTGAGCATTCCTCCACAAACAAAATCAAATGTAAATGTTACAATTCCAATAGAATTTTTCCTGCAGAAAACCTAATCTCTTTCCATGTCCGAATCCTTTTCCTTAAGATATCAGACATATATTTATTCAACCATTGTCGTGGATCGTGAATTGATGAATTCTTGGAGGACCATTTGTTTGGTAGATTGGAATAGCGAAAAAGATTCATATTCACGAATTTATTGGGAAAAAGATTTAGTGTATCCATGGTGCTTGTAGAATGTCCTCGAAGAAGAATACTATGTATATGTTAACATTATTTGCTTTGCCCTCTGTATTCTCCTGATGCAATTGCAGCCTAAGAGAATTCGTGATCACAAATTTATTAAGAAAAATACTTAGTATAACGATGGTGTTTGTAGAATGTCCAAAAAGAGGAATATTGTGTATATGTTGGTTTTCTTCGTTTTGTCTTCTGTATTGTCTTGATGCAATTGCTTTGGTAGCCAAATAAAATCTAATTAATTGTTGTTTCCTTCATCGTAGTAGCTCCGTAACGTTAAGCCTTTAGGGTGTGTTTGAGCCACATTATTTTGGAATAATGTATTCTGGAATAGTAGATTAATGGAGAATGTGTGGTTGAAAAAAAAAATTATTAATGTGATGGAAAATGTTGACCCCAAATAATGGTCCAACAGAAAAGAATGATTCCAAGATTTTCTTGATTTGCAATGTGATTATTTTTATGATAAAAGGGGGGTTGGCTTTGAGGAGTAAGCTTTTAAGTAGAGAGAGTGCCCAAGTTT
>CAIGRS010025126.1:0-13056 GCA_903798395.1 Fraxinus floribunda
CCCGAACGAGTATCTGAATCGAAAAACGATGGGTTTGGGTCGGTTCTCGATTCTAAACCAAGAATCGAATCTAAATAATTTTATAAATTTTTATATTAAATTAATTAAATTTTTTTAATTTTTTCTAAACAAATTAGCAAATTAATTAAACAAACCAGTCAGTCTAGCAAAATTAATTTTTTGTTAGCCCAACCTTTCGACTTTATCCTTCACCTTTCCATTCCAATTTCATTTGGTAAGCAGCGCCTACTCCCGTATAAACTCAAATCATTTGATAATTTTAAAACCTACGTTCATATTCCCAAATCGATTTTGAAGCTCCTTCATTTTACCGGCGGCGATACCTACTCATTAAATCAAATAGTTGATAAGTATTACCAATACTTAAAAAATATTTTGTTTTTATAACTTTTAATTTATATTTCATTTTCTTTATGCAGGCTGCTTGAAGTAAATGAATTATTGATATGGATCACTGATATTTTAATATTAGTATCTACTTTTTGGTATTTTTATACATTGAATTAATCTTATTGGACAACTTGTTATATATATGTTTTTAAATTGGGTTACGTTAATTTGTAAAAGTTACGTATAAACATGTTATTAGTTGTATTTATAAGTGTTGTTGTAAATGTTAAAAAAAATAATTATGATACGAAACCGAATAGAATCGAACCGAACCCGAACGGTTCCATAATTATATTTGGATCCGACGGTTCCATTTAATAAATACTCAAAAATTTTGGGTCTGTTCTGTTCTGAAGAGAATCGAACCAACCCGTCTAGTCTTGTTAGAAAATTTAAATAAAAGCTCATTTTGTATTGATATTTTCTTTTCTCCCCTTAACTTTGAACATATTTTATTTTCACGTCTATAAATATTTTAAGCTCATAATTGTTTTTCCCATCTTAAGTGCAGACTCTTCTCTATTAAGCGACTAAAATGACCTCTGTAACGAGCTTTAGGCTGGTTAACCCAAGTCAGTTGACCATAGGCATCAAGTTATGAGAAACCCTACCGGCTTAATTGCTCGAGAATAACACAAGATATTGAGCTTTTTATTTATGGGGATAAATTTGAGTTCAGGTCTAATAAATAAGATCAATTCATGTTCAAAGTCTCCTTACTAACATGTTACTACCATCCCAAATCTCACACACGTGGTAGAATCCCACCAATAATATCATACTGTGTGCAGTGTAGATGGTACATGAAGACACATATACTAAGTACTCTATAAATAACAAAAGCCGGCGATGGAAACTATGTTACAGCTCATCGATTACACCCGTACTTGATCACAACAAACACATTCAAGTATATTATATATTAAGTTGTAAAACACTTTTCCGCATATTTATTTTTCAATTTTCCTTTTTTTTTGTTTTTCTTTTAATTTAAAAAATGAATGCACCAAGCACCAAAAAAAAAAATCAAACTCACACAAAAATAATAATAATAAATACATGTCATTTCTTCCTAGAAAACAAATAAACATATGTGTTATATGTATAAATCAAAGACACATAATGATAAAACACAAGCCTGCAAAACAAAAACAAAAAACCTAATCAGTTAGGTATGCAAATGATCTTACCTTTAAGAGCACCGTGATCAATTTCACAATATTTGAGGTCACTTTTCTTCACCCAAACTTGCCTGGTGATAGGAATATTCCTATTGATCCGTGTCATTAACTTCGTTAATTAACTTACTTGATTAGTAAGAAAGTCAATCATACCAACAAACTTATGATTCTTATTTCTATTTAAGTTCCGATTTGAAATAATGACACCTATGCTTTATGTTTCATAACTCACCATAGTGAAAACATGTAGGGATAAACATAGAACCAACGTTATGTGGACATTGACGTCTATTCCTAGGTCAACGGGTCCTAAGCTGTCTAGTAGGTCTCTGTCTAACAAATACCCTATCCTTAAGACCGGGGTTAAGCACATGTTTGGACTGTTCAGTGGCAGGGACAAATGTAGTCTTGGATGTAGTAGCATTGTTCTCCTTAAAACCTAGACTTCCCTTATTTCCAACCGGCTTGCCCCCTTTCTAACACGTTATCTAACCTTTCAGAACCATTAGAGAAGGCAAGCAGTTGAGACTAAGAATATTTTATATTGCTCAGAAGGTTCTTAACCTAGTTTCTAAGGTCTCTTTCTCAGTGGTCAACTCGCTGACTCTCCTAGAGGACTTCTCAAGCTCACTAGTAAGATTCCTAACCTCGAGTATCTAAAGATTCATTCATGACTTTCACTCCATTCAGGATCGAGGTAGATTCCTTAATAACTCACTGGTGAGGTTCTTAACCTGAGTCTCTAAAGTTTCATTCATGGATTTCACTTCACTCAGGATCAAGGTAGATTCCTTAATGTGCGGTACTAACTTCTCATTTTCCAATTCAAGTTCTTTATTCTTCCCACTCAAAGCTTTATTTTTAGTAAGATCTTAAAACTCTCATCGTACATCTTATCTTAAGCCTCTTGGATAAACTTCTTAGATATCTTTCTCACTCTTAGACTCTTCATCAGAATCATCATCACTATCTAAGTCCTCTTCTCTTTCACTCCTCTGGTTAGATCCTTCCTTAACTCTCGAAGTAAAGGCAATATATTTTCCACTTTCATCTCGAGTGGATTTCTCACTCTGATTGTCCAAGTTAGACTCGTCATCAGTGAGAGTAGCATTCATAGCCTTATCCGAAATTCTCCTACTGCTATGGCACTCACTCCTAACGTGACCAAAATCTCGACAATTATGGTATCTCACAGATTTAAAACTCCTTCTAGACTCACTTGGACCACTTCTATACTTCTCTTGAGGTTTTTGTTTATTCATAAACATTTTTCTGAATTTTTTAGCAAAGTATGCTAACTCCTCTTCATTAAGAGAATCTAAATCCGATGACTCTCTATGACTATTCTTCAATGTTTAAAGCTAAAGACTTATCGTTTGTGGGTTTATCAAATGTCAGCTCATAAGTCTGGATAGATCCAACCAACTCTTCAATCTTATTTGAATCTAAGTCCTTGGTCTCCTCTATAGCCGTGACTTTAGGCCTAAACCTTTCAGGTAAGGATCTAAGAATTTTTCTAACAATTTTAGGCTCCGGGATTCACTCACCTAGGTTGAAACTAGAATTCACTATGTAGTTTAGGCTCGCATAAAACTCATCAAACATTTCATTCTATTTCATCCTAATCTCTTCAAATCTAGTGGTTAACATCTGCAACTTAGAATCTTTTACAGCATGTATTCCCTCATGTGTGGTTTGTAAGATATACCAAACCTCTTTAACTACCTCACACATGAACACTCGCCTAAATTCCTCCAGGGATATTGCCATAAATAGAGCATGTAAAGCTTTACCATTCCCATTACATTAATCCAAATTAGTTTTAGACCAATTAGCGATGGGAGTGGGGGTTACTACATTGTCTATAGTTGTACTAGAGGCACTCCAACCATTCACCACACTCAACCAAATTCGCTTATCCATAGATTTTAGGAAAGCTCTCATCTAACCTTCCAATAAACATAATTATTGCCATCAAAATTTGGCAGGACAGATAATGAGTTACTCATCTAGAAATCTAAGGTCAGGATTCGAATTAAGGCTCTAATAGCAATTGAAAATACGCATAGTTTACCAAGGTTGACCTTACTTGCGGAATTATACAATTAACAAGCAACAAATCACTTTTAATTTGTTCTAGATGGTTAAACAAATAATCAAATTATCCTAAGTTGAATTACCACAATTTGTAATAATAAAGCAATAAATAACTCCAATATTGATGACAGAGAAACCCAACTGGGTAAAAACTCTGAGACCAAGCCCTCCACTATAGACAATATGGATTACAATCCGATTCCAACCTAGCAAATTTCAATAGTTCTGGCTATTGTATTTCTTGTAATCTCCAAAATTTGCTGTACCCTTCCAATTTCTCGATCTTCTACAGTTAGATACTATTTAGCCAACTCCAATAGACTTCCCGATCTACTTCCTGTAGCTTCCAAGATCTGTCTCCTTCCAACCTCCCGATCTTCGTCGATTGTCTTTTCCAAGTGAACTTCCAAGAATCTTCAATTCTTGTATGTTCATGTGCTTGCAGTCCAACCTCTCTCAACCTCCAGCAGCCTCTGAAGTTCAATTGAGAAAGTACCTTCCTAAGGATGTTTAGGAAGTAGGTATTTTGGATTCTTCAATTTGATGTTTTCCTCAAGTGTGATTGAAAGATCTCAAGAATAAAAAGAATAAATCACAAAGAAGAAATGTGTTCTTGGATCTCTAAAGAATGATATGAGGCAAAAGAATAATAATCAACCACCACTAAATTTCGTGCATAGATTTGGGTATTTATAGGATAGGGTAATTAGGTTGAATGAGTCGAAAAAAACACTTTAAAACAGCAATTGTGGTTTTTCGGATAGACTTGTCGCTCGAGCGAGAAGCTAGCGACAGGCGAGCGACACACTGTCGCTCAAGTGAGAGCTCAGCGACAGGCGGACGATAGACATTCTGTTTTTGTTGCTCAAGCAGTGTCCAGGTGATAGACTAGCGAAAATGCGGTGCCGTAATTCTCCTCTTTTCATGCTCGAACCCTAGACCTCATAACCCAATTTATACAAATTGCATCTTAGGCCCTTGACTTTTACAACATGTTACAAATTAGTCATTTTGTCCATTGAATCACCAACACTAATAACATAACAACAATCAATGTATAAGGGTTGATACCTTATACTGAAATGTTGTAACATTGACTATTTCACGATTCGAATGTGCGATTTTTCATTGTCACAACAACAATTTAATGGTGACACTAATATATTTGAAGTGTATTGAACAGACCATGCATTTAATTTTTTTCTATAGCATGGTGGTGTGAAAAATTGAATTCCACTTGATCACTAGATATTTCATCTAAATTCCTTGACAGGATTGCACATATCATTTTGTGAGTTTAATGATTCTTTGATTTGCCCATGGATTAAATTAACTTGATTAATCAAATATCTCAATGAGTTGTGTTTTTAGTTTAAATGTTTTTTTTTTCTTTTGAAAAGTGTTATTATAAGATGAACGATGTATATTGTTACTTTAACATCCAAGTTCTATATTAGTTTAAGTAATTAAATTGATGGAGCAATGGACAAAAAAGACCAGATATGTAAATAAATCGAAATTGCATGACCTGATTTTATCAAAATGCATCAAATTAAAGATAAGTAACTAAATTCAGAAGCAAACTAAAGATTCACGATCCAAGTTCAACTCGGTCCAAAGTTGGACAACCCACAAGTTACCTCATCACACTAAGTTAAAGATGAGTGACCTAAATGTAACTCAGCTCAAAGTGCGACAACTTGCCATGCATTTAACCTTGATAACAATTTGTAAAGTAACTAATGGAATATTTTTTTTGTTCAAGTGTAGTGAACGATTAAGTCCCTATTTGACAATCACTAAAATGAGTTTTTTGAGGGAAAAATGAGTTTTTGAATAGTAGCTTTTGGAGAATGTGTAGTTAAAGTCTACGTGCAAAATATTTTATTTTGAAAATGTGTGATTAAAAATGAGTTCAAGAAAAAAAATTTGTTTTAATGGCTGTCAAACAGGAACTAAAAGCAACTGAGAAAGTTGATTGACTAATGGGATGTTTGTAAAAAAAGAATTTTTTTGGTGGCTTGGCTCAGCCCTAATGCCCACAAGCTCGGCTCATGCTCGTCACGAGCCGAGCATAATTGAGGGGCAAGCTCGGCTCGACCCTCAAGCTCGTGTCTCATGGGCTAAGTCGAGTTTCATCTCACGAGCTCGTTTAATTCCTTTTTTTTATTATATATAGAAAAGTCATCATTCTTTATTCGAATTTGGGACCGACTACTTAAATTTCAAGTAGACAGAGTTAAAAATTGTACACGAACAACTTGTTACATATACAATTTTTTAAAAAAATTAAAAGCAGTACTATAAAATAACAAATTCTGGTTAATATGGTTAAATTATATATCACTTTTTTGACGACATATAATTTCGACATATTTATCTTGCAATAAAAAATGAGCATCTTGTCAATCCTTCATGCACATTAATGTTTTCAAAATACCTTCTTTCAATCGACTTCTGATCTCGGACTAAACCCTCTTACCTGCACTAAAAGCAGATTTCGAAACTACATTGCAAATCAGAGGTGTTAGTAAGCCTTTTGCAATAGCAGAAACTATTGGACATCGTCGTTCGTACTTTCGTCAGAGTTCAATTATTTATTCTAAACTTTTAAAAATTATTTTGTTGTTAGGCATATTATAATTAAAGTAATCAATTAATTCAACAAACAATGCATTTGAACTTACGTCCGATTTTTGATTGCATGCAGGAGACAAAATACTGTTAGAGGAACGTATTACATTTGCATCATATCTATACGTGTTAATGCCTCCAAATAAAATTAATATTCCAGCGTCGTCTTCTTCAATATCAAATGGAGGAGTAGGTGTAGAGATTACTCGACTAATATTTACATATATTCGTTCTACATATAATTCATACATTTCATATAAAGTTTGTTCTAAATTCCTATAAGCGATATGTGTATTAAAAGTGAAAACTCTTGAAATCTGATCAATTACATATTTAGTACATAAATTGTATCGAGGATCCATGATGCATGCTATATGAAATAACATAGGCAAGTCTTCCCAATATTTTCTAAACTTTAATTCCATATAATATATAATTGTACTAAAATCAGGGTAATTTTTGTATTTATGAAAAACCCTTACCATTATATAAAAACGTTAAGCACCATACAGTTAGTGAAATAGTAAACTCAAATAAAATATTTGTAGAATCATAAAAACTTGTTAAAAATTTTTTTATTATAAAAGTTAAAAGTCAATCGAATTCATTCAAAATAGTTCCATCATCGTTTCTAATATGCCTATTATTATAAAATTCAGTTATTAAATGTTCAAAATATTCGCATGATTTTAATAATAAGTGGAGTTTCATCTATGTCATACGTCACTAACAAATGTTTTCGTATTCGTCATCCCAAATTCGACACAAAATTCCTCAAAGACTTGTTTTCTATTAGGTGAAACCGTGATATATATTAGTGAATCCTAATTATTTGAATTCCATTTTCAATATGTTTTAAATCATCATGCACAATTAAATTAAAAATATGGCACACACAATGAATATGAAACAAATAACCGTCGAAATCGGGCTGCAGTACCCTACACAATTTATCGGTAACTGTTTTATTAACACTAACGTTGTCGAATGTAAAAAAATGAATTTTACTCTTGCAATGATATTCTCTAATAATGTTCATAATAGCGTTATATATATTGTTATCGTTGTGAGATAATTCAATAATTTTTTATACATATACCAAAGTGAATCTATGTAGTGTGCAGTTGCAACTATATAACCTCTTTTATTAATATCTTCACATATATACGAAGTTAAAGATATAACACTCATATTTTTGCAAATCAATAATCGATTGTTTCTTTGCATGAAGGAAATATTGTATTATATATGAAGGAAAAGTGTTTCGACTTATTCCAACACACCTTAGTTGAAGATATTATTTCACGTACGAGACGAAATGTTGGTTGTCCACTATTACTAGAGACAACTCAGCAGCAGCAACGAATTTCACCATTCCCGTTTGAGCTTTCTCATCCGAATATATCCCACAAAGAAAGTGTCGAAGAAGTAGAATTGGCGTCTAGATTACCAAATTGCGTTTGACCGACAACAAAAAGCCCACGTTTGGCCATACATGCTTTGTAGTGACGGTTGAGGTGGGTGATACCAATGCCTTTTTGCCATGCCAATAGTTGTGATATCAACATTTTTCCTATTTTTCCCCTTTTGCTTCCATCTTACACGGGAATATCTAATTCCTGTTCCGCTTTGGGAACATCAGTGTCATCCAATTGAATTACTTCCATGAGCATCTAAATTTGGAATACTTTCAAGAATGAGTACTTCGTTCAAACTAAAAAATTCATTCTTAAATTGACTTTACAGTGTCATAGGTAATTCGCCTCCGATACCTAGCAAGTCCTCAACCATGAGTGTTGATCCATTTGTGAATTGCGATAAAATGTATAGTGAGTAATTAAGTGAGTAAATAAAGAGTATGAAAAGAAATCAAGAATTGAAAAAAAAGTTGATGTGTAAGATTGTAATTGTAAATTTGTAGTATGATAATTGATATTGAATAATTGAAATTGAAGGTAGAAGTGAATGTAGTAGATTGTAGAAGGTGAAAGAGAGTGAGAATTGTTGTTGGAATGGTGTGTGAAAAAAATCTGAAAAACGGGTTAGAGTATTTATAGAGTAAAAAAAAAAGGAAAAAAGTTAAAATGGTCGTTTGGCCACTTTTGATAGTTTATTGACCATTGCAAATGGTCACTAAACTTTAACAATGACCAAAACGGTCACTTCGACCAGCTACGACTCGACTTGTGGCTTGCCAAGCAGGCCTCGCTCGACTTGTAATCAGGCTTGTNTGTTGTGTGAAAAAAAATTGAAAATCCAAAACGGTCACTTTTCATAGTTCAATGACCGAAAAAGTGACCGTTTTGGTTATTGTTAATGCGAGCCACGAGCTGCTTGCCTATGGGCGAGCCAGTGGGTTTGGCACTCAGGCGAGTCAACCCACTGGGCTCATGCTATTTGATGAGCTCGAGCCTCTTTTTCCTGAGTAGAACGGTCGAGCCGACGAGCTGCTCGACTCGTTTGACACCACTACGTTACGAGGAGCATGGGCCCTATACGTGTATAATTTTTCAAACAATCATGTTTGGTGTAAAATATGGACGACAAATTTGTTTACAAAATGGTACGTGACATTATATTATTGAATAATTTAAACAAAAAGTTATTTTTACAGACAACTATTTTTTATCAACACATCATATTGTCATTTTAGATTGTTCAAATGGCAAAATCCTTTTTGAAACAAAAAAAAAGAAAAAGAAATCTAACTGGTAGGACCAACTCATGGTGGTGTTGACAATAGATGTCACATAGGGATGTCAAAAAAGTTCGAGCTGGCTCGACTTAAAAATTCTTGAGTCGGGACTGGTCGTATCACAGGCCGAAACGACCCGTACTAGCCTGCTCGTAAAAAAATTGTTTTTTAGCTGCCTGCAGGCGGCTCGGACCATGTGGGGAAAAAAAAAGCTGATTTGTCTGGCATTATTTATCTTAGACGCTTTTCATTATCTTTCTAATACTTTGTATTACAAAATCTGGAACCTGAATAATATCATCTGGACACTTTTATCAAGAAAATATTAATTTGTATCTTATTTATTTAATTATTCCTTGGAGATCTAATTGAAAGAAATATCGTTTCATTTTCATACAGTTGTACAAATTTTTTTTATTAAATTATTCGTGTAAATACAGATGCTTATGTTGCTAAAGTCTTACCACACACGTATAAAAATTGTATACATTTAATAAAAATAATGTATTGAATATGCATGTAAGAGAATATCTTCGCACCTAAATTTACGAGGTGGTCCAAATTAGGCAGCTAAAATAGCTGCCCAGGCAGCAGCCGAAAGCTCGGGTCGAGCCCAAAAAAGCTTGATCTTATTTTGTTCGAACCAAGTCCGAGCTTCGAGTTTCGTCTCGACTCGCTAATAACTAATCCCAACGTATGAGCGTGACTAGTAGAACTGGCATGTATCCATGGCATACAAACCTTTAACTTATATAAACCTCTAAAACCCTAATGTATAGCTGGCCGCCCATTACCCTCTCTTTCATCCCTTCTCTAACGCCACCCGTAACATTCCCCCTTCTTTCTCTCGTGTTTACATCCAATCAACCATATGATCATATAAAAAGGTGAGAGCTTGATGACTTTTATAATACTATATCACCAAGATTTTTGCGTGTGTACATATCTTGATTATTTGCACATACACGACACATATTGTGGGTTCTATCAGTTATCAATTTGTATGCAGACAAAGGGATAGACCTCAAAACTTGTGGGTTCCTTGTAATGTTGTCATATTTTCGACCTTAGATCATTACCATAGACATCGAGCATCAAAATCTGTGAATGTATCACGTTATATGAAATGCCTTCTTTTGTTGTGATCCAGAAGCTGGTTATTTGATTAATAATGGATTCAGAGGCTTCCAAAGCCAATGCACCGAGGAAGGTATGATTAATAGAATCAGTTTGATTGTTCCCTTAGATAATTGGGTAAATTATTGATTTTTATGAATTTCTGTAGGTGAGATTTGCACCCAAAGCTCTTCCCAAAAAAGCCCAAAAGCCCATCTTACCTAAAGTGTAATGTCTTCGACCTAGTTTAATCCTTATAATTTGATATCCTTGTTCTTATCAATGACTTACTTTTAACTTGTGTTTTTGATTGATTTGTTTATTCTTCAGGGAAAAGGTCGAAAATGATATTGATGCTGCTCAGGCACAGGATTTGTTACTCCGCTTCAATGTACTTTAACTTTCCGTATTTCGATTTCTTTTGCATATGGTGATTTTTGTATTGGTTTACCATTTTGCCTTTTCTCCGTCTTGTGTAACAATTACTACAATTCTTCTTCCAGGAATCATCTATGAAGGCAAATCCTAAATATGAAAGGAAAGGTAAACAGCTCTGTCTAAATTAATTACATTTGGATATAATAACAATGTTACCCTCTGATTGAAAGAAAAGACTAGCATTTTTTTGGTCTCATGGAATGTTTACAAATCCAAAATGTGTCGTGTCTAATGCTATTTCTTATCTTTTGCAACTTGAAACTCATATACAATTCCAATACCTATAAATGCATGTAGCTCATTTTATAAGCAGAGGCGCCCTCAATTTATTGGCCCTTTCCGAATTCAATAATACTTCTGATCTCTAGTCTCTCAAATTTGTAGTGATTAATATGTGTACCTCTCTTTTGCAAAATTCTGTGCCATCAATTGATTGACAGAATCCTAGATTGAAACTGGTTAACTTCTAGGATTTTAGTCTACTTGCTAGACAGAGCAACATAACCATATTGCATCCTTTCTTCAGCAATAGCAATTACCGTTACTGGTGTGCACTTAAAAAGTTGAATAATGACCCTTCATTCTTA
The DNA here is from genome assembly GCA_903798395.1 of Fraxinus floribunda. Classification (NCBI taxonomy): domain Eukaryota; kingdom Viridiplantae; phylum Streptophyta; class Magnoliopsida; order Lamiales; family Oleaceae; genus Fraxinus; species Fraxinus floribunda. The sequence continues at coordinate 11,160 of CAIGRS010025126.1, forward strand.
CTTGTACAATGTCTTCCGATAAAAGTTGAATATAGTTATTATAGCGAATTTTTGATCAACATGCCAACTAATTGCCTTTTGCAACTGCAGTTGGGCATACTCAAGTTGCATTCGGTTATGGACGTTCCTCGACTTCCCTCAAGTCATATGGTGCTGCAAAGCATATTACCAAGAAACCGGGATCATCTTCTGATGGCAAGTGATAATTCTTAGCTGTAGTTTTCTTCTACACGTTGAACTAGATTTTATCTCATGAGTCTTCGTGCAGGCGGTGATGATCAGCAGAGAGTGGAGAAAGAGTACAAGGAACCATGGGTAAATGATATATATGACGAAAATTTCTGATTCCATAAGACTAAAGCCCCTGTACCTATATGATCCTTACTGTTCTTTGGATGCTACTGCAGAACTATTACTCTTATTATCCTTCACAGCTTCCCTTAAGAAGGCCATATTCGGGAAATCCAGGTTAGTTTCCTGTTTAAATCTATAAAAGCATGTTTTCTACAAAGAAGAAAATTAGTAGACGCTTTCATATATGTACCAATTTTATAAATTATTCATGCTTCTGTTGCTATATTATACTAATCTCATCCCATAGTTATTTAAATTGGTTTTGATGGGATAACATGCATTTTCCTTGTCCTTAATGCAACACTTTGTTATGTTATTTGTAGAACTCCTTGATAAAGAAGAATTTGAGGACGATTCGAAAAAATCAGTTGATGATGAATCCGCAACAAATCCAGCTTTAAAGCTTGGTCTAATGGTTGGTTATCTTCTAGAATAGGAAGAATGGATTCTCATAAAAACACACAGACAACATAAATTTCTTCTTATTTTAACAAAATGGTTTGCTGCAGGATAATCTGGAGGACAGCATGTTTTTTGTTCAGTTACCAACAGCCATGCCAATGACAAAGCCGTGTGATAATGCGGAGGGCCGTGAGCAGGGGAGCAGTACCAATCAAATTAAAGGTGCTCGACCATCTCAAAAGCCATGTAGTATGGAAGCATTACCAGCAGGCTTCATGGGTAAAATGTTAATATACAGGAGTGGTGCCGTGAAGTTGAAGCTTGGTGACACACTATACAATGTAAGTTTGCTGCATAATAATATAACACGACTCTTGGCATTCTTTCTCAATAAATCATATATACCAATCTTGCTCAATGGATTCTTCAATAAACACACTCAGTATCACTCTCAGAAAAGTGAAAATTCTGAAAAGTATTGTGGACAGCTAAATAGTAAACCACTGTTTTATTTCTTTAGATAGGGCACTTGGAGGTTTGAGTTTTTTTCTTTTGCTTTCAGTTTTGGAGTTGTCTTGATTATCCAAATATCTTAATTACTACCAATAAAAGCTATAAAATCATGGATTGAGCTCGAGATAGCTAATTTTTGAAGTGGATACAGGTATCTGCAGGTTTGGATTGTGTGTTTGCTCAAGATGTTGTTGCCATCAATACAGAAGAGAAACTTTGTTGCAATGTGGGCGAACTCAACAAGCGAGTTGTTATAACTCCTGATGTAGACGCCATCTTAGATAGTATGTCTGATATATGATTTATTTATTTTTATTTTTTTGTGTCCTTTGGCAATGACAATTTTGCTCATACATGGGGTCATAGTCACATTCGTTGACAATACTAAATAAGGATATTCCTTATAATGTATAATTCGTAATGCAGCGTCGAGAATTATTTGTATACAGGAACGAAGATTAAAAATAAATTATAAGTTATTGTTTATGTTAAATAAATAAATGTTGCAGCGAAATGCTCTGGCTTCTCTATTAAGGCTGGATAAAAGTCCCAAACCGAACCGAACTTAGCGGTTCTTCATAAATTAAATTCCCGAACGGGTACCTGAATTGAGAACCGAACGGTTTGG
>CAIGRS010025268.1:0-13218 GCA_903798395.1 Fraxinus floribunda
CTCTTCTGAATGATTTCTTCTTAACCCTGGCATTGTAATACCTTGCCATTTCCTTTAATAGGAGGCCAGTTTTATTTACGAATCATCCCTCCTTGCATCAAGGAAATCGAGCTTGCATCGCCTTATCTCATCATTGGATACTTCGTTGAATCGCAAGCGGTGAGGCGAAGGAAGGTCCACTTTGACTGGGCTCATGACTTCAACCCCATATGCCATGGAGAAAAGGGTCTCCTCTGTCGCGGTTTAACTAGTGGTGTGAATTGCCCACAGCACATGGAGGAGCTCATCCACCCACACCCCATTCGATTCGTCAAGCTTCTTTCTAAAGATGTGTTTTATAGTTGTGTTAATGGCCTCGACTTGGCCATTTTCCTGGGGATAGTGAGAGGAGAAGTGTTTTTTGATACCCAATTCGTCACATAAGTCTCCGAGCTTATTGTTATCGAACTGTAGCCCATTTTCTGTAACGATTGAGTGGAGGATTTCGAACCGGCATATGATGTTCTTCCAAATGAATTTAGAAGTGTTTGCTTCAGTTATTTTAGCCAATGGTTCTGCCTCGATCCACTTAGAAAAGTAATCAATGGTGACAATCGCATAGCTCGTACTCCATTTTCCTTTTGGAATAGGCCTTATTAGGTCGACCCCCATTTGGCGAACGGCCAGGGACTTGATATTATGGTCAACTCTTGGGATGGTTGTCTTCAAATGGAGGAGAAACGCTGACACTTGTCGCACATTTTCACGAAATGCAAAGCATCATTTTTCAAGGTTGGCCATTAGTACCCTTACCATACCACTTTATGGCCCAATGTTGGGCCCCCTGTGTGGTTGCCACAAATTCCTTCGTAGATTTCTCATAGGATGTAGTTAGCATCCTCCCCTCCAATGCACCGTATGAGAGAGGATGAGAATGCCCTTTTGTAAAGTACTTCGTCTTAGAGTACATAGTGGGTGGCCCTTCGTTTCAACTCGTGGGCCTCTTCCTTGCTTTCCAACAAGATGTGATCTTTGAGGTAAGCTATAATAGGTTGCATAAATTATGGGGTTCTTCCAACCCACATCACATCTTCTATTTTGGATGTGGAGGGCTTGGGAAGGTATTCAACTAGTACAATTTTTAGTAATTCCTAGTCTTTGCTGCTGGCTAATTGCGTCCACATGCATGTTCTCCGTTCTTGGGATTTGAGTCAACTCAAACATTTCAAAGTATGGTATCAGGTCTATAACCTTTTTCAGGTATGCTGGTGCCATGCCTTTATCTTTGGGTGCAAAATTGGCGATAACCTGGGTTACAACTAGCTGGGAGTCGCTGTGAACTACCAAGTTCTTGACCTACATTTCTTTGGTCAATCTGAGGCCCCCTAAAAGCACCTCATACTTAGTTCCATTATTTGAGGTCTTGAAACCAAACCTCAGTGCACAGTTAAGCTTGTGACCCTCTGGGCTTTCTAGCAGTACATCAGCCCCTAATCCCATTTCTCGGGTGGATCCGTCAACAAATAATTTCCAGGCTAGTGTATTTTCCCATCACTACATTGATATTTGTTGCCTTCTGCTAGGAAATCTACTACTGCTTGCCCCTTTATTGAGGTTCTTGGTTGATATGAGATGTCAAATTTGCTTAATTTCACAGCTCATTTCATCAGTCTCCCTAATGTGTCTAGCTTTTGAAGCAGTTGTTTAAGGGGGAGGTTTGTTAATATACTTATGCTATAGGCCTGAAAATAGGGCCCCAGCTTCCTAGAAATAATCATAAGGGACAAAGCAAGCTTTTCCATATCAGTATAATGCATTTCAGCTGGCAGGAGGGCCTTGCTTACCTAGTAGATAGGTAATTGAGTGCCACCCTCTTCCTTTACCAGCACCGAACTCACAGCATCAGTACTTACGGCTAGATATAATAACAATGCTTCTCCCTCCTTGGGTTTCGAGAGAGGGGAGGCTTGGTCCAAGTGCTTCTTCATTCCTTGGAATGCCTCTTCACATTCTTCATTCCACTAGAAACTTTTCCTCCCTTTTACAATTTTAAAGACAGGGAGGCATCTATCTGTAGCTTTGGAGATGAAGAAATTTAGTGCTGCAAGAGGCCCTGTCAAACATTTTATTTCCTTAGGCTTGCTGGGGGATTTTATGCCCAACAAAGCCTTAATTTTCTTAGGGTTTGCCTCAATACCTCGCTGGTTAACCATATAACAGAAAACTTTCCCAAAGCGACAACAAAGGCGCATTTCAATAGATTCAGCTTCGTCCGATATTCTCTCAAGATCTTGAAGGTAGCCCTCAAGTGTTCAATGTGGTCTGCAGACCTGAGGCTCTTCACGAGCATGTCAACGACGTATACCTCGATTTTTTTGCCTATGAGGTCAAAAAACATTTCATTGACTAGCAGTTGATAGGTTGCACCAGCATTTTTCAAACCAAACGACATGATTTTGTAGCAGTAGAGGCCTCTATCAGTGATGAACAAGGTGTTTTCCTCATCTGTTGGGTGCATAGGGATCTGGTTGTATCCTGAGTATAATCCATGAAACTCAAGAGTTCATGGCCTGCAGTAAAATTAACTAGCGGTTGATTCTTGGAAGTGGGAAACTGTCTTTTGGGCAAGCTTGGTTGAGGTTGGAGAAATCTATACAGACCCTCCATTTGCTATTGGCTTTCTTCACCAAAATGAGGTTGGATATCCATTTTAGGTATACTGGTTCTCTAATGAACCCATTAGATATGAGTTGTTGCACCTCCTCTTTCAGGGCTATGTATCTCTCTGGGTTCAGAGCTCTCCTTTTTTACCTGTGAGGAGTGAACTTTGGGTCCACATTAAGCCACAACTGAGCTTGGGATCAATGCCCGCCATGTCCTCATATTTCCATGCAAATATATCCTAGTTGTCAAGTAGGAAGTCCTTAAGCCTGGTTTTTTCTTTTAATTCGAGCTCCTTCTCTATTTGTAAAACCCTCGTGGGGTCATATGTTCACAAGGAAAGATTCGAGCTCTTCTATCGAGGGTTGCTGTGAGTTTGATTATGTGATCCTGGGGTCTAAATACACTTCAACGATCCCTTCTTCAGGGGCATCTATCATGATGACGTCTTCCTCTTGTTCAGGGGTAGGACCTTCTTCAGGTACGTCAACCATTTCAGCATCTATCAAAATAATATTTACACCGCGAGGCTCGAATTTCCTTAAGGAGCTAAGGTAGCATTCCCTTGATCACATTTGAGCCCTCGCATTGTGGAAACTCCTTCCTTGGTAGGAAACTTCATATATAAATGATGTATGGATGTTATAGCCTCCAGTTCTTTTAAGACGGGTCACCCTAATTAGGGGTGGACAAAAATCAAACCAACCCGACGAACCAGACCGACCCGACCAGGTTGTGTCGATTTTTCCCTCTTTTTTTCGGGTTGGGTTCTGACAAGGTGTAGCGGGTCGGATTGTGGGTTAACCCATCCAACTCGATCCGCCAATAAAAAAAATTTCAAACCTATTTCAACTAAACCTGCACAACTGCACCTGCACTTCCAACATTTCTCCCACAATACAAATCAAAAGCGCCGACTTCCCAGATCTCTCTTTCCTCCTCCTTTCTTCATATTTTGCCCCAATTTTTTTTCTCCTTTTCGGTTTCCATTAGGCAATTCAGCCTTCAGGCATCCGTATCACTAAGATTCAACCTTCAATTTGTTTCCCAAGGTAAGTTACCAAGTTTGCATTTTTTTTCCAGCTTATTACTAAGATTCAGCCCTCATTTTGCAAGATTCAGCCCTCATTTTGCAGACTTTTCTGTTCAAACTTATTTAATAGATCATTGAGCATGACCAAGAAACATATTTAACTCCTCATTTCTTCATCTTCACTACTTTATTTAGTTGATTATTACAGTTATTAGAATTTTTATTCTTATAGGAATCATGATTAAATTGTTTAAAGTAAAGGAAAAACAGAGGGAACTTGCTGAAAATGCCAATGGGAAGCCTCCAGTCAAGAAGCAAAGTGCTGGAGAACTACGCCTTCACAAAGGTATTTTCAGTTTCCTGTAATGAAAAATGGTTAGATTTCATGATGGATTTCGTTATAGTTAAACAATATTTAGTGGGCTTATGAGTAGAATCTCATTAATTTATTGTTATTCTAAAACTATCATTTCCCTCTTCCTATATAAGCATGAAAGTGGGGCTTCTGCGGGGAAACCTTCATCTATTTATTTTAATTCTAGAAATAAAACCTTCATCTGAGATTTTGAGTGCTATTCTAGAAATAAAACCTTCATCGAAAATGTAAGTGAGAAATTCTAAAAAAGAATATGTAGTCTCTGCCTTTCTGGTTTCTCGCGGTTGTCCTACTTACTTGCTGGTCCAGTTACTACTCTTTTATTTCTATACATTAATTTTTTTCTCGTGGATTCTCGTTTAGTTCTGATTTTTTTGTTGAAATTTTGAATTGAGACATGAGCTGAAACATTGGAATTTAGAACTAGTTAATAGAAATTATCGATACAACCCGACCGACACATAATTGGGTTTCAAAATTTACATGGGTTGGTTGTGTTGGATTTCAAACAAATCGACAATGTTGGGTTGGGTTGGGGCAAAAACCGACCCAACCCACGCCCACCCCTAGCCCTAATACTCCGTGGTAGGCAGATCGGTGGTCTACAATGAGGAACTCCTTAAAATGATGAGCCTTAAATGGGGGCTCCTTCATTTCCACTACCAATGTGTTCATCCCTCTGGGGATAATGCTATCACTAGTAAATCCATATAAGAGAACGATCATGGGAGCAAGTTCGTGGTCCACCATCATCTTATCGAGGGTGGTTCCAAACAGGATTTAACAGAACTCCTACCATCCACCAACATGAATCTCACTCCATTCCTGACTTTGACAACTCATACCACCAGTACGTCACATTGTGGATAATGAACTCCCATAGTGTTCACTGGAGAGAAAGTTATTGGGAAAGTGTTCCCAAATCTACGGCCAGTGCTATTGATCAAGTAGCTCGCTGTGGGAAGGTCCTTTGCTTCTCTTGCATAGTTTTTCAAGGCGTTCTTGGAGTCTTCCCCAATGTGTAGACCACCTTGATAGTGTCAATTTCTCTGATGGGGACGTTATCAGCGTTTGTTGGAGGCTTTCTCCAAGGCCTTTGACCTCTTGCCTTGTTTCTGTCTTCCTAGTGCTCCCGTCGAGGTGATTCGTTCTTGCGATGTCGCCTCGTATCATTATGCCAAGGCTCTCTCTCTCTCTTGCCTAGGATGTGGTATACTTATTTGCGTTTGACAGGAGTTTCTCCCTTCAATATGGAGGCCAGTTCGTTCTAATTCTTAGTGTTGTTGTTGGTTCGATGATATGCGTAGTATTACGTATCTCGAGCCTCCATGTTTCTCCCCCTGCCTCTTCCTCGAATGGGTTCGGCTGCCTTTGAGCCTCAGGTCCAACCTCCTCATATGCCAAAGTAGGCAATGCATTTAGCATGGCTGTGGCCAATGCTTGGCCGGTGTTGGGGACTATCGTGTGTCTTACTTGGGTCCATTGTTGGTCCATCATGTGGGATACAGGGCCTCTTTACTGCCTTTGAGGTAGTGGGAGTCCCAGTGAGGTTCTGTTGCGCTGAACAATCAGCTCCTCAATAGCGATTTCGCTTTTCACCATCTCCACCAAAGCATCGTAAGAAGTGAGATTTTTGTTTTGTACGTCCCTCTAGAATAGGGTATTCATGTTAAGGCCTCCTCTTAGGGTAGAAATGGTCTATCTAGCCGTAACCAAATCATAATAGGTCATTTTATCTATGAAACAGGCCAAGTAACTTTTCAAGGTTTCAGCTGTCTGCTGCCTCATGTCTTGTAGCTTTTCGATGTGGGCTTCTCCCTCTTTACTAGATAGGTATTGGTTCAGAAAGACCTTTTTAAGGTCTTGCCAACTTTTGATGCTGCCAGTTAGGATGGGGTTATACCAAATTTCTACAGCTCCTGTTAATGTAAGATGAAAAGCTCAACATTTCAGCGCTAGCGAGGCTCCTCCTAAAGACATGTAGGTCTTACAGTTGTTTAGGTGCTTCGTCGGGTCACCTTTCCCTTCGTATTTGAGTATCTTTGGGGGTACGAAGTGACTTGGGACCAGGGCACTTCTCAATTCTTGGGAGAAGGGCAAGCTTTCGTCGTCATCATTCAACTCAAATGATCTACATGGACCATTAGAATAAGTTTTCTCTGCTTGATAATGAGGGGGTTGCGATGTTCCTGCCTCATTTCTCAAGTTCACCTCGTCTTTTCTCTCTCGCCTATTTTTAAGTAGAGGTAGAATTCCTTGAGGTTCATATCATAGGTTTTGTTCTTGCCATATTTGAAAATGGGGTAGCTTGTGTACCTATTTCTAGACCTTAAGGGTCCAATTCAATCGAAGACGTTGTTGGACCTTTGAGGTTCATGCTCTTGAGTGTATTCTGGTGGAAAGTTTCCCTCATGTGGCTTGTTATCACCGGGTTGGCTTGTAACGTAGTTGGTGGAGGTATCTACTTCTACATCCCTCTCCGCTAGGCAGCCACCCATGCCATGCATTTGAGGGTATGCTACTATATCATTCTCCTCATCTTCTAAGGGAAACATTCCATGTCGAGGAGCCTGAGATCCTGCTTGTTGGTGCATTTACATGAGTAACTGCTGCATGGCAGCATTTTGTTGGATTATGTTTCTCATGTTTGCATCCATTCTCCTACTTCCCTGTCTTGGCGTGCTGTAGTACCGCCTCGCTTATGTTGGTGATGGGGGCAACATATGTTCACATTTGTGCAGAGGACCTTTTCTTCAGAGGCCTCTTGTTGTCTGTTTCCACCATGTGTTCCTTGGTGACTGGAACTCATCGCGAGTATCCAATTTCAAGCTAACAGTAAGTATTTAAGACGTTCCTCCTTTTCGATGGTTCTTTCTTCAAGAACCAAGCCTTTTTTATAAAGCCTTGTTTCATATGGCTTTAACCACAAGGATGTTCGTGGTTATGGTATCGAAGTTCCCACAGATGGCGCCAATTTGTTGACCCAAAAAAATGTATCAATATGTGGCCAACATATCCCAAAGCCCCTCATATCCATGTAAGCTAAATCTCAACACACTTGGATAAACTGTATGTTAACCGCATGCACTCCTACAATCATCTAGCTAGAGAAATAATTTAGGGTATGGGTGAGCTTAGAACGTGAGCCTCCAATCGATAAAGTGGGTCGACTTGGGAGTAGAACACTAAAAGTGTATGTAGCAAGAATATAGGCTTGAGAGTCTAAACTTGCATTATTCTTGAATGGCACTAAGTGTGAGCTTTTACACTTGAGTAAGGTAAACGAGGCCAGTCGGATGATAGGGTACGTGGCCACATCAGACCGATTGACCCTTCTTATTGTACATATGAGTTAATCAATCAAGGGATTAAATGCTAGGACCCCTTTCGTATCCATTAGTCCTAGCTTTTACAATTGGAATTTGATCGTGTGGGTGTGGAGAGGCGGCATTGGCAGTGAATTATCTTGTCAATTATTTCACAAGATATATTAAGGATCTTGCCATTGCCTCGTCGGGATCGGCTCCTACATGGGACGTCTAGGGTCGGTCTGGTTCCGTTCCATGGGGGAAAGGGTTGCCTTCATACATATAATAGGGTCATCCATGTTGTTGTATAATGTGTGGGACCCTCTTCGTCTGCCACGTAGTTTAATTAGCGCCACATGTGGCCTTTAACTTATCTTATGAGTAGCAACAGTCTAGGACCCCTTTTGTATCCATAAGTCCAAGCTTTTTGCAATTGGAATTTGACCGTGTCGGTGTGCAGAGGCGGGTTAGCAGTGAATTGTTTTGTTAATGATGTCACAACAAGATCTATTAAAGATCTTGCCATCGCCTTGACAGGACCGACTCCTACATGGAGTGTTTGGGGTCGGTCCGATTTCGTTCCATGGGAGAAGGGGTCACCTTCATACATATAACAGGGTTGTCCATGTTGTTATGTAAGGTGTGGGGGCCCTCGTCGTCTGCCACGTAGTTTAGTCAGCGCCACGTGTGGCCTTTAACTTATCTTATGAGTAACAAAAGTCTAGGACCCCTTTTGTATCCATAAGTACAAACTTTTGGAATTGGAATTTGACCGTGTAGGTGTGTAGAGGTGGCGTTGGCAGTAAATTTTCTGGTCAACCATTTCACAACAAGATCTATTAATGATCTTGTCATCGTCAGGACCGGCTCCTACATGGGGCGTTTGGGGTCGGTCCAGTTTCACTCCATGGGGAAAGGGGTTGCCTTCATACATATAACATGGTTGTCTATGTTGTTGTGTAAAGTGTGGGGCCCTCGTCGTCTGCCATGTAGTTTAATCGGCACCATGTATGGCCTTTAATTTTTCTTATGGTCTGGGCAGTGGCACTCAGATTTTCCTTGATTTAGTTATATATAATGTGACATAACAATATGACACAACTCAAGTCAAATGGTTACTCAAAGGGCATATGGCTACTCAAGTCTAATTATATATATGTATATGTATGTATGTATGTATGTAGTTGTGAGAATAAAATATGTGGCTCAGTCAAAACATATTGTGCAACCTTTATTAGGCCAATAGGCAAGGGGTGATCTTGTAGAAAATGAAAGGAACGGAAATAGAGCTAAATGACTAGCTAGGCAAATAAAGGGAAGATTAGTTAGGGTGAATGACCTCATCAAACGAGCTTAATAGAGGCACAAGATAGCATAACGTAAAGCTACCCTCCTTAGCAATTCCCAAATGAGGTCTTGAGGCTGACATGGCAGGGGCATTTCAAACACTATGTATGGAGAGATCATCTTAATTAAGTTTGCCAAACACTATCTCTATACCACCTCTTCTCAAATACCAAAGAGCGTCACCTTTCAGTATTTCATAGAGTGACACTTGTCCTCATTATTTGTTCACTCTTTTTGACACTACATAAACTTTGAATCCCTATACGAGAAACCAACACTTTTGTTGAATCTCTGTTGGATCATTTTTTCTACCATATACCAAAGTCGACTTCAACATTTGAGTCTGATCTACCGTTCATCTCCCATTATGTCAAACTATCACACTTTATCTTTTTTTGTAAAGTCAGAGCACGTTTTAGGTTATAAAAATGATATAGGTCTTCTAACACATTTTGACATCAACATATTATCATATATGAATGTGATTTTAGTGTTACATTACATGTATGGACATATGAATTCAACTAATACATTAGTTAATGAAAACTAATAGTCCATAATTATTCGATGCAGTTAAACTTTGATGTGTTATCCTAAATTGCAATGCCCATATAGGCTTATTTTGTTGATCAAAGTACCAGACAACAATGGAAAATTCATGTCATTTATGTCTGTATGACTGTCGTGAACCGACTTATTGCATCATTATATATTAGATCTAATATTGGAATGACTATTGCCAATTCGACTCCTAGCTTCAAGATATGAGTTTTTCTTCCTAGACACTCTTTTTTCCTTACAAAGAGTAATGTTGGAATAAAAAAGAACCAATGGTATTGTAAAATTAAATTAATAAACAATCGCAAAGAACTTACAAGTTCAAGGTCCGGCCTAGCCCTATGCCTTGATGCAAGGGTTTTGTTAAGAAGCGGGCCATTCTTTACCTCTTCCACTATGTCTTTTCCGAATACTTTATGCCCCTCCTAGGCATACTCAACAACTATGAACAAAATTCAAATACTGGTTACTAGCAAAACTACCTTGCGCGCCAAACCTGCTTGAATTATCCAGTTAACTACCAGCTCCAGCCGAGTCACCAAACTTGCTCGAATCATCATGAACAACCCGATCACAACCAACTCTACCTGAATATCAGTTATCAAACCATAAGTTGCAACTGCTTCCACAGTGGCCATCTAAACTTGCTTGAATTATCTGACTCACTACTAGCTCCAGTTGAGTCACCAAATCCCCTTGAATCACCATGAGCAATCCAGTCACAACCTACTCTACTTGAGTTACAATATATCAAACCACAAGCTACATCTACTTTCATCGGGACTATCAAACCTTCCAAATGTTAGCCCAAGAATAACTAACCAAGAGGAAGGTGAATTGATTTTTGAAACTTTTTCGACATTAATCTCAAAATTATTCAAACTTAAGAAACAAATGCAAAGTGTAATATGAGAAGTAAATATGCAAACTTGATAACTTAATTCAAGTATGAATATAGCACAATATACATGGCAATGTAAAAGTAGATTGCAATAATGTAAAGATAACAAACCAATTTAATGAGGTTCAATACACAATGTGTTCTACGTATCCGTTACCAAGCTCTTCGTCACGAGCAAATCCAAATACACTATAATGGTAACTTACAAATAAGGAGTACCAATCCTTAAGTGACTTACAAACAAGTAGCGCTTATCCTTAAGTGACTTACAACAAGGAGCAACTATCCTTAACAACAATCGAGTTTTCACAAGGCTCTCGAAACCACCAAAGCATAAACGATAATTTTACAATTGAAAGAACTCTCTTAACAAATGATATAAACAAGTAAAGTATTAGAGAGTTAGGTAAACACTTTCAATAGATAGCAAGTAATAAAGTTCAAGTGTTTTATGATGAAGACTTGATGAAGGATTGATAATTAAATAGTTTGAGTTTTTGTATTCAAGTTTTCAATCCAATAATATCTCTTAACAAATAATACAAGCTAAGTATGAAGAGAGATTTACACTTAATTCAAAGTGTTGGCAAAAAAGCTTTTATCAAAAAGTAGAATAGATGATGTTGTGACAAAATGGATGAATATTTATAGAGCAAAAGGTTGAGAATCAGTCACTTTCGGTTGAGTAAGTTCGATTAACCGAAGTGTAATACAGCCGTTGTAAAATTCAAACCGTTAGAGTTTCGGCTGACACTTCGATCGATCAGACCGGTCGATCGATATTACTTTCGGTCAACCGAAAGTTATAGATTTTGGAGCCTTTTAGTTTTCAAGATATTCATTTTCCTCAAAATTGCTTTTATTTCTAAAATATTTTTACGCAAGTGATGAGTTATGAAGTGTGATTAGAGCTTTTTGTTCTTTGCTAAGAATTGATGAGTATAACTTAACATGTAAACGAAGTTACGATAAATACAAGTCTTCAAGGTAAGTATACCTTTACATGTAAACGAGGTTTAGATAAACATTTTTAAATACTACTCTTCGAGGTTCTTGCTCTTCGAGTCTCTTTCGATTTGCATGCTTTTCAACGACGACGATTTGTGCCTTTGAGTGATTTATGAAAAACTCAAGAAAACTAGATATGTTAGTACTATAAGAGAATTATTTGTTATAATCAAAACAAGTGGAACTAATCACATATCAACACAAAAAATATAATCGAGACTTTCTTTGCCCCCTTAACACAACCTGGTACCCTTTTCAACTTTCAAAGCCCCACTTCCATGGGTATACATGTATCTATTTGAATCGAGGGTAGTTAATGAGATAATATTTCTGTTTAAACCTGGAACATGTTTCACTAAACCAAGTGTCCTGACTATCCCATCAAACATCTTAAGCATGACTCTACCAATACCAGCTATTTCATTGGGCTCATTATATTAATCAACAAGGAGCCCTTGTAACTGTTTCATAGGAAGAAAATCAATCCCTGTTGGAACACATATAAAAAGTACAAACCGTATCAATAATTCAATACTCATCAGGTTTGGATTCACCGTTAGTAATAGCCAAAAGATCTCCATAGCTTCAGTCTTCTTTTGCAAAACTCGCATCATCTAAATTTTCTGGTTGTCATTTCTGATATGTCGTAGCAAAATTATTCTCGTTCCGCCATTCATAGCAATTCCTCTTCATATGTCCCTTGTTGTTGCAATACCAATAGACTTTATCACTGTTGCTATCTGAGACTCTACCCTTTCCATGACCACCGGTCTTCTTTCACGAATAACAAGACTTTCGTCTGGGCCTCATATTAGATGACCAGGTGCTTCATCTTCTCCTTAAAATAAAGGCATCATATATCTCGTCAATAGTAAGACCATCCAGATAATAGATAATAATCTCTAAAAGCCATATATAGAAAGGAACACAACAATATCAACCCTAAATTCTCTTCATTGTACTTGACCTCCATGGTCTCCAAATTAGCAATGATTCCCTTGAACATAGATAGATGATCTTCCAAAGATCCATCTTTTGTCAAACGATGATAGTACGTTGCTTCAAGTGTAACTTATCGGTCAAGTTCCTTGTAATACAAATGTGTTCTAATCTCAATCACAAAGGTCGGCGTCGTAGTGCTCGAGCTTGGCGTTGAAGCGTCCACTGCTGCTGCTCCTTATTTTTGCCTTAACGTCCTCTCTCAAGTGCTTTTCCTCCACCTTATTTTCCTTCATCCCAAAGTCATTTTGCCAATCAAATTCTCAATATGTGATGAAATTTGATCCCTTATCTATCCGGACTTCCAAATCAAAATTACGTAGTCTTTCTTCATAAATCCAATTTTCAAATCACAAGGAATTTGAGTCCCAACATAATAGGTTTTATGAGATAAATGCATTTTTAGTCAAAATCACACTAGGTGGTATATTTTATTAGCATTAGATAAAAAAAAATACATACTTAAGTGGTGGTTAGGGTAAACCTCGAGCTAAAGAAAATAAATGAATGCTTATCTCATCCGAAGATGATAAATGAAATTTTGAAATAGAGAACTAGGACTGGTGATCTCATTCCAGATTTGGTCATCAAGAGTTGCATAGGATATAGTCCTCTTATCATTCGACTTGAATTCATTCAATGTAGAATGAAAAACTATTAACCCTCATCTGACTAGGATGTCCATATTTATTTCATTTCAATGCGGTCCAAAAGCCTCGAGCATAATCTCTTGTCCTCATAAGTTGAAGTCGCTGCAAAGAGGGCCTCCATGTTAAATCTACTCACTGCACACATTGGATTCACCATTGCATTAGTCGTGCAATCAATCCTATGTAATCCATGTTTATTAAAATTTTATTGCTTACCTTATCTTTTTCCTTGAACCCACTTCCTTGATCGATTGATTGCACTAATAAGTCTTTCGTAGCACGTGCTGCGAGTTTTTGAGCAGCAGAAAAAGAAAAAGTTATTATTTTGGGATCTAAATTTTCAAGTCTTAAAATCTTAATACCTTAATTAGATAATTTTCGCAACTTTAATTTCTCAA
>CAIGRS010025312.1:0-11431 GCA_903798395.1 Fraxinus floribunda
AATATATATTAAATAAAGTATAAACTTGATTTTTTAAAATGCAAAAGAAAATGTCTAGTTTGGTGTAATTACCACTTTACTTAATTAATTTGTTAATTTATTTAGAAAAAATAAAATAATTTAATCAATTCAATAAAAAAAATTATTTAGTTTCGATTTTTGATCTAGACTCGAGACCTGACCAAAATCTATTGATGCTCGATTCGGGTGCTCGTTCTAAAATTTAACTTATGAAGGACCGCTCAATTCGATTTCGATTCGATCCGATTCGATTTGGGGCTTTTGGACACAAGTAACAAAATCCAATCAACCAAATATTTCAACTAACTCAATTACCTCCCACCTCACCCCACCCCACCCTACACTATCCTACCCACCTCACCTCCCACACAAAACCCTGAAACAAGACAACCTCGTTGAGGCCGAATGCCATAGATGTACTATCAAACGTTGCTTATACATGATCAAATAGCAAGAAATGGCCAGTTCTTCATTGTTCCTGCTCCAAACTATCCTCACTCGCCGCCGTGACTCCAATTCTCAATCACAAACAATCAAATCCTTCTTCTTTCTAATGCCCACGACCTTAGCTCTTGCCACCTCTCTCCTCATTCTTCTTTACATTTCTTCCACTTCCAATCTTTTCTTCATTCATCCACACCGTCTCCATCTCACCCACCCTCCAATTAGGCCCTTAATAATTCTTGAAAACCCGCCTGAGATTTCCACCTTGGCCCCTCCTGAACCTGTTGTTACCAGCAGAATTTCTGATTTTGCGACAAATGGCGGTGTTCTTGAAGAAACCGAGGGTAAAGAGAAATTGAAAAATCACGTGGCCTCACCTGGTAGGTAAAGTTTTCAGCCTTATGGGTCTTTCTTGATTCTCGATGTTTTCTCATTTAAGTGTAATAAATGTTTATGTAATTGATAAAGGATAGCCACTAAAGAGAATTTGGTAGAATTTTGATAAAGACTTATTTGACACTTCAATTGAGAAATTAATTTGTTATTGATTATCTTTTGTTAGTTGCTATATTCTCATTTTCAGCTGTGTAGGTTTTTAGTTCTCGTAATCGTTTGATGTAAAATGTACAAAAGATAGGGGATTTGTTTTGTTTATAATATGTAAATTGATAAATAGGTGGCTGATACAGAATGAATGATAAATTGATAATATCCAGTTCTTGAAACTATCTAAACAAGGATTCTTGTGGGGAAATATGTAGGATGTGTATGAGCTATTAAGGGACTGATAACTGCAGTTTAATTTAATTTCTTTAAGTTCATATTCAAGATGTGAAATTTGACGTTTGATTGCATGTTCTAGTATCTCAAGGTATACAAAACTTCAACAATGAACCTTCTGAGCTTAGAATTTGATGAGACCTTGGAAGTGACAGAGTGAATAGATAATGTGTGATCTTAATTTATACAAAGATTATTTATGATGTATCTCTTAATGCATATGAATTGACCAAAATTCGTGTATTTCCTTTGTTTGTTCTAAGATGTATTTTATGCCCGAACCCATGGTGATATAAAGGACTCTATTTTGGAACTAGAATTTCTAAGTCTACGGGGCTCTAGTGCAATTCGGGATGAATTCTTGGATCTTGTGAATTTCATCGTCTCCACCCGTACGAACTACGAGATCACCCATCCATTTTCTGGGTTTGGAAAAGAGTGGATTTTCAAGATAACCTTTTGATTGTGGAATTGTTGACTCTATGCTCAGGGACATATGTTAACGACGAGAAGAAGTTGTTTCATGACAAAGATGTCTTTCTAGATGAATACAAGGAAATGAATAGGAGCTTAAAGATTTATGTTTATCCTCATGGACGAGATGACCCTTTTGCCAATGTGCTTTTGCCTGTGGATTTCGAACCTGAGGGTAATTATGCGAGTGAAAGTTACTTTAAGAAGGTTCTTACAAAGAGTCATTTCATCACAAAGGACCCTTCCAAAGCAAATCTCTTCTTTTTACCATTTTCAATTGCAAGGTTGCGACATGACCCGCGAGTAGGAATAGACGGTATCCAAGACTTTGTCCGAGATTATATTTTTAACATTAGTCACCGATTCCATTACTGGAATCGAACTGGAGGTGCTGACCATTTTTACGTAGCTTGTCACTCCATTGGGCGTTCGGCCATGGAGAAAGTAGTTGAAGTTAAACTTAATGCTATACAAGTCGTATGCTCGTCAAGTTATTACCTCTCTTCGTATGTTGCTCATAAAGATGCATCCTTGCCACAAATTTGGCCAAGAAGAGGAGATCCTCCTAATCTTGCTCGTGAAAGGTACACTTCTACTATTATGTTTTTCTCAGTTTTATTGCATTAACCGCAAATTTTGTTTTAGCTTAATCATGAAATCAGAATGTTTAAATCTATTACCTCAATCTTTCATAATGTGCATGCTCAACAATTAGATTGCTTCTTAGGCATCTGAATAGCTTTCATGATACTTTAATTGTTGTCGAGGTTAATAGAAAATTAAATTCCATATAACAAAAGTGAAAATTATTATTCACGAGAACTTTGAAACTTGTCAATCCAATCTATTGCTAATTCTATTGAGTTTTCCATTGGAATGCAAATTTATGTGGCTTATACTTCTGTCTGGAAATGCATGACTTACAATGATATGCACCCCACATAAGAGCTGTGTATTGATGTACAAATTTGTTTCAACAATTGATACTCATGATAATAGCAGTCTTCGAGCAAATTAAAATTTGGTAAGGTAAAAGCATCACATAGTCGAGTTTAGTGGGTTTCCCGGGCAGTACTTTGGTTTCCATGTCGTAGTTGTCGTCGTTGTAATTTGGGCTGTATGAGATATCAACTACTCCTTTGAAGAGCACAATGTGAATGTAAAGTATAACTACTATGTAATTTTGTAGTTAACTAAAAATACAATATTAGACTGCTAGTGAAAGCCAAATCATAAGTTGTTGTCTAGCTTCTACTACATGGGCTGGAGATATCTAACTTAATATCAATAAATGCAGGACAAAGTTGGCCTTCTTTGCGGGATCAATGAACTCACCAGTACGTGAAAAGCTTCTTCAAGTATGGAGAAATGATTCTGAGATATCTGCCCACTTCGGTCACCTCAAAACATTGTATGCTGAGGAGCTTCTAGCGAGCAAGTTTTGCCTTCATGTTAAAGGATTTGAAGTCAATACGGCTCGTATTGGTGATGCTCTATACTATGGTTGTGTCCCTGTTATAATAGCCAACCATTATGATCTTCCTTTTCAGGACATATTAAACTGGCAGAGTTTTTCAGTGGTTGTTGCCACGTTAGACATACCTCTTCTGAAGAAAATCCTTAAAGGTGTAAGCATTGAAGAACATTTAGTTTTACAAAGGAATGTGTTGAAGGTGAGAGAACATTTTCAGTGGCACCTTTCACCAGTTGATCACGATGCATTTTACATGGTTATGTACGAGTTATGGCTACGACGAAGTTCTTTGAGATTTTCAGCCTAATGGCATCTTTGGTGCGTTAACGATTATAGCTCCGAAGAAGTCCTTCAGGAGTTACAGTCTGAGACATGTTTGGTAAATTAAAACTGGAGGAACTGGACTAGATGCAAAAACTTAACTAGTCTATTAGATATTTATTCCTATCCAGTTCAACATACCAAATATGTTCGAGTTGCTTTGGAAGAATTCTTTATACGGGTTCTAAAATTCGTGCTTGTACCTATAAAAAGGCTGTTTAGTTTATCATTATAGTCAATTGCATTTTATTGCAGCTTCTGTGGCATCATTGTAGTTGATATAAGTGATGTAACTATTAACATATAGCCGAAAACAAAATAGTAGATTAAACATTTTATAAATTATTTTGGAATTGAAAAGGGTTATTCCAAACATTTCTTGTCAAGATCTACTTACCAGAATCAGATGGATGTTGTATTAATGCAAAATAAATAATAAATATAATTACCTCCAGAATGATAAATCAATTTTACAAAGTACAGATTAAAACAATAAACGTGCATAGATCACAAAATAAAACATTATACACATAAAAGAATATGTGTAAGTTGAATAATTTTGCACGTACGAGCTAAGTTTTGACTCCAGAAGTAAAAGAAATAGTTAAGATTGTATATAAGAAAACAATATGAATAGTATTCTTGTATTATGTTAACGGGGCTGCCTAATTTTATATTGTTTCTTTCTGATTTAAGTCGATAATATACTTCTCGTGTATTATGTTTTTGATTAATAAAATTTTGATTACCTTACAAAAAAAATATATGAATAGTATTCTTGTACTTGTACATTTTACTCTTAGGTGAAGAACTAAGCACCCTTGTCGCTCTTCCATGGCTTGAGTACACCCACAACAATGATTGCAACAATGATAAGAAGAATGAGGATTGCAATGCACATCCATTTCCTGGAGTTCTTTTGTAAACTCTTGGCCTTCTGAAGAGCAACATTCCCAGACTGCACATGGTCTACTGCAGATGATACCTGAGAAAACCGGCAGTAGAGATAAGTCGATCAAAGAACCATAAAAATAGAGATCACACAATTTGAGTCGAGAGGATGAGTCTTCTTTACATGTGATTCTATGTTATTGATCATGTCCCCTTGAGCATCTACCAGCACAGCCATGTCCAAGAATACCTACACGGGACAATATCATAATGAATTAGACTCGCATCCATCATTTTCTTTGGATCACTGGCGCGTTCTTTCGAGCTCAAAGTTTCATAACTAGGGCAGCAAAGTTACTCAAGTAATCACCGCCAAGGAGATCAATATGGTGCACAGCACAAGCATATCATAACAATTTACACACCGGAAACTGTACTGATGTAAAACATCTCAATTGCACAATCTTTGACAGCAAAAATAGAATAGGGAAGAGAGGTGAAGATCAATAAATGGAGGAAGAGGATTTGAAAGCAGCATGTATAGCAATAAATAAGTCAATACCTAGGTTCAGAATAAAAATCAAAACGTTAAAAAACATTTTTGGGACATAAAAAAAAGGCAAACTGGCACAACATTTTTGAATTGTGAAATGATTTAATGCCAATGTGCCCAACCAAAGAGGATAATATGCCCCTATCTCTCTCTCTCTCTCTCTCTCTCTCTCTCTCTCTGGGGGTGTGTGCGTGTGAGTGCCCACATGCACATTCAGGCGCTGAGGAAAGGATAATGGCAGCAGACGACGCGTGTATAATACTCCCTAGAGCTTTTCCTGATTTACGCTATGTTTTCTCAAATACAGCTAGCTCATCCTTGGATATAGGTCAAAGCGATGGTTTTCCACTATGGAAAAAAACCAGGTTTCTCAGCTGAGAGCAAAGCCAGACTATTCGAACTCAAAACAGCCTAATTTACAAAGTATTAGTACAAAATTAGAAAAAAGATTGATTATGGGTAGACCATGAAGAGGTAGAAAATCAAACAAGCAAGCAAAAGCATGATGAAAAGAAACAATAGGAACTTCTTAAATCAACCTCAGAATTGCTATGCAATTAAAAGGACAAAAAGCCAGGTTCCCAAAACTGGCAGCAAAGTGGTTGATCGATATACTTCATCAAAATTGGTATACATTTTTGGTTGTTGGGACTAAGAAACCATAATACCTGCTGCAATTCAAGAAGCTTCCTCTCTAAGTCTTGAACTGCATCATGCCGCTCTTGAATTTCTGCAAGTGTGTCCATTATCTGCCAGCAAACATAACAAGAGCTTCATGATTGTTATGAATTATGAAAGAACTCCCAGTGTAATTTAGCATATTTCTTGGTGAAACTGAGTTGCTGTATATTTAGGTAGGTATCAGAAGTGATCTACCCCAAATTTCTCTACATATTTTGCATAACGAAAGCATAAGAAAAAGGTAGAGGAATGAAAAACCAGAAGGAAAAATTAGAACAATAGAAAAAACCTGGCCTCTCCCTTGCTCACTAATTGCTTTCTGAAAAATCTGTTCACTATCCCCAGTTTCGATCAATCTATCAATTGTCTGGGGCAAAACATTTGAGCAATGAGAAACCTGTACATGACATTCTAAATTACCAGAAATTAAAATGCGGCTGCAGGTTTTACCTCTTCATCAGCTCGACTTCCGGTCACTGAAGGCGCGTGAAAAAAGTAACTGTTAAAATTGAATAGACTGAAAGGAAGCTATCGCACAGAGTGCACAAGTTCATTTAGTATAATAAGGTTTAAAACCTGTGAATACACGCCTCTCGACAACTTCACGATACTCCTGATGGATGTTTTCTCTTAAAGCCTACAAAAAAAATTATTAAGAGATACTGAGAAGTAGAAAGAAGAATTAGAAGAAATTGAAACCTTTCCATTATATCGTGCATCTAATTTACCTGGAACTCAGACATCTTGTCTTTGAACTTCTTCCTCAAGGCCCTACATTCAAATATAATCACTTCCTTCACTTCACATACACCCACATTAATACATGCCTTCAATTTAAGTCCTGAGAGAGATTTAAATCAACAAAAGAGACTGACAACCACATTAAGTGATTTCCTTGACCTTCTTAATATTGACCTCAATAATCAAGTTTTCATTGAAATACAAACCTTATCCAGTTCTAGTTGAATTTTAATCTTAATCAGTTTCACAGTTGTCCTACTTCCTTGCGCACTATTTACCAACCACATACCAAAATATGCACACAAATATTTGATGTGACCTTAACAGTAAGTTTTGACAAATACTTTGTGAATAAAAGCAAGGACACATACTCACAAGTCTGTTAACGGATGTTACTATAGCTTTATGCCAATTTTTCTCCCACGAAACAGGAAGAGGAAAATAAGAAAGGAAAAACATGTTAACATCCATCTTGTTTTTTTTTTTTGCGCAAGAATTATTGTTTGGTGAACCAAAATTTTCTTATTGAGAACAAATTGCCAAGTGTTTCAGCTCTTCTACTCATGGGGACAACGATTTCGGAGTTGTCATCAATTCAATTTTCTTCAAGTTACTATCAACAAAACATAACACAAAATGTGACACTACTCAAAATGACACCTAATTTTAATACATTTACCATGCAACATTAGTATAGTATGAAATAGCAATAACCAGGCCAGCCACCATGGGGGAGTAAAAATTACACTGTAGTTGCTGTTCTCGATCTATCTACACCCGATCCTTTACCACATCCAGGCTTTTGTCTATTGGCTAAATTCTGAAAGAAGAACAATAAATATATCACTCATCAAGAACTGTTTAGAACTAAAATTTAATAATACAGGCAATTGATGGTTTCACCTCTCTATCAAGTTCCTCAATTTTTGATTTTATGGAACGGGAAATTTTTCCAACTTCATCAACATCCTTCTCCATCCGCTGCTTGATAGCTGTGAATTGTAAGAAATTAATAATTACAGAATAGAGGCCCAAACAACCAATAACCTATCTTAAAAGACAAATTGGTAGAAAACACGATCACCAAAATTGATGGATGAACGTGAGAACTAAAAATAGCGGGGGATAGCAAAATTTAAAAATAAAGCAAGTAAAAATTAAATTAAGCCCCTGTTTGAGCCCATTAAATTTCTCATTCTCATTTTTCTACTCATTTTCAACCACAAATTCTTCAATAAAATAATATTTTCCATCACATCAATAATTTTTCCTTCTTTTTCAACTACACATTTTACAACAATCTACTATTCCAAAATACATTCTTCCAAAATAATATCATCAAACATACCCTAAATAATAAAGTTGATGCCAAATATTAACAAACTAATGAGCATGTTCCATTCTAGTAATATCTTTGGTTGATCTTTAAATGGCGATCCAAGGATTTTGTCACCTTAGCAGAAAAATAAGTTACTCTTAGTTTCATATATATTTTTCAAATTTGAAGCTTCGAGATATTATCTTAAACTTATTTCCTACAACAGATATTAAAACAAACTCATGATCAAATGGAAACAGTCTACCTTTCATAGCAGCAGCTTTGGTAACAGCCTTTGATTCCTCATGAGCATCCTGCAGTGAAATTACAAATCTTATCGTTATTATGAGATGAAAATTATAGCCTTAAACATTCTGTAACCCACATTGGGAGTTCCAATTAAAAGTTGACCTTCTGTTCATTTTATTAGTTTCACCACATATAATCATTACGAATACAATATGCCACTTGGAGGTATGCTCCTAGTACATCTAGGACATATGAGGAAGAAAGCACAAAATAATTTACCCAAAACTAAAAGAAAAGGGAAACAGGATAGCCAAAAATACTGGAGGACATGAGATACTAAACGTATTGGCCTTAAACTGCTAATAAATGTCAAGATGATCCAATCGTTAGAACAAAATTTTCACTTCATTCAAGTGTGAAATTATGAGAGAATTTACGAATTACGATGTCCATTCTTATGCACATGATAGATATTCCTATACTACATCAGTAGATTGTGATTATATTATCAGAAATCACACAGAATCCCAGTTTTCCTCCGCTATCACGTCACTTGGATTTAGCCCTTTGAACTCACAAGATATAGAAACAAGAAGAAGAACCCACCTCCATACTAAATGGAGGATGTTTCAGTAGCTATAGATTTGCATGAGAAACCACTTTCACAAGAAGGAAAGGGTCGAAAGACCACCGGAGCAGGAGAGAAACTAATACCTGAAGCTTTTTGAGTAGCTTATTGAGTTTTTCATATTGTTTCTCTATCTCTTGAACCTAGCAACAAGGAATAAGAGGAAAGTCAACACTTGAAATTGAAAAAAATAAAGTAATGCACCACTTGTCATCCTCTGATGCACACCTTGTTAAAGAAACTGTCCAGGCCTAGTTCTCCTGAACTCATTGGTCTTGTGGTTCCCATTTCAATATCTCTGTTTCTGGAAGATCCATCCCTAAAGGTCGCAAATGAACCCTGAAAAAATAGCACAAAAGAAAAGGAAACAACTTATCCTTCTAGATAGCAAACCTGCTAAGCAAACATGGCAAGAGAAACACTTATTTGGAACATTTGGAAACCAAGAAAGGAGTTACAAGTTGCCCTTCACATTTGCAGGTTATAAACTAGGCACTGGCATGCCTGAGGAGAGACCCCAAATTCAATCTTTTCCAAGATTCATAAAGTAGAAAGGTAATGATTTACCCCTAAAAGTGAAAGAAGAGTTAAGTAGAAAGATAATGTCTATAAGAATAATACAAATGCAGCCTGATTCTCAGCCAAGTGTGGCACTACTAATTTAAATTTAAATTTTGTTTCTAAATTTACACAAATAAAATAAATATACAAGATTACCTAACGTGATAACATAACATCCAAAATCACTGCTCGAACCTCACAATCTAAGTTTGTTGAATCAAATATTAATGCAGAGGATAAAGCCACCAAAATAAATAGACAAGTGGAATGTACATAGATGGTAGCAATTAACAGCACAGAAAGTGGAATTTGAAATGAAGATCAAGTAGTTGTAAGCTAGATGATGTGAGAGAAAGCAAATCGAAAATAAGAGTTGGTTTCATTTGAAACTTATGTTTTGTAGAACGGTGCAAATTCAAAGGGTATTTGATAACAGGACCACTCCTATCCTATTCTGTGAAAGAAGCATATGACTTAGATTGGACCCGGTCATGAAATACTGGCTATTTTACCTGGTTCCTTAGAGTATCTTGCATCCCTAGGTCTTCTCTACCTATCTACCTGTGTCTTTAATACTCTTTCGTTTAAAGGTCTTTCATGTAAAGTTCGTTTTTGGGTTGTCAATTTTCAGAATGTTTAGATGGAAAGTTCATAGCAGTCAGACATGTCAAGGAAAACTGCTGGTAATATTTTTGTCATGCGCCGGAAATAGGTTCCAAGTGTATAAAAAGACTTGGGGATTGTTATTTTCACAAAATTATGTGAAATGTTTATGCTGTAATCTTTCTGACGTGGATGTTAGCAGGATTCTTTGGTTTAGCATTTTGCTTTAAACTTCAAGATTATGGAAACTAAATGATTTATTTCCATCGCCAATCCAACATTTTACACAGCTCTAACTCGAATATTCACTGTTTTAGAAGCTATAGCCAAAAGTTTAGTGCATCTCCCAGTGAGTAGCACAAATCAGGGCAAGGTACATAATGAGAAGCATACATATGGGTTTTAAAGCTTCTATTCAGCCAAAATGAGCTGTTAAGAGGTACTTCGCTACCTCTTCATTTTCGATAGTTAACAAATCGCTTATACTATTCTAGATTAATCAACTTAATCTTATAATCCTATAGGCTGCTACAGAAGTCATTATAAGGGCTAATAAAAAGTCTACAAAAATATGATTTAATTTCTCCACAGGTTTGCTTGAATAATGGCAACAAATTTAAAGAAACTACAAACTATATGCATAACAACTGTAACTAAAAGATGCTGAATCATATCATATGCAACATAGCCAATAAAAACGACATTGATAAATTCATATCAAACAAGCCGTGTGGCCACGCTGCATTGTCTATCAATTGATTCAGCTAAAATCGCCTCAAATTGAATTCAAACCTGCAAATCTAAATTGTCGTGAATGCAGAAGTTGATCAAGCTCCCAATTCTTCACATGATCCCCCTTCCCTCAATAAACACGTACATTAAATATAATAAAATACCATACATCGTAAGCATCTTTGCCTATGCAAAACCAATACAAAATATTAAATCCAAAAGCTCAAATTTTCATATAAGAGATCATCCATAACACGTTCTGCATTATTGTTCCCTTTAACTTCTGGATATAATATCCAAAATTCGCCACCAAACGTTTATTTTCGTTGCATGCACGAATTCCAAATTACTCAATTAAGATCTTTTATTACATAAATTACATCACATTCCATTCCACAACATTTTTTTTTTTTTTAAAAAAACTTACTGATAAAAGATCATTCATCTTGGAAATTGAAAAGCTTGTGAATTTCTTCGAGAGAGACCGGAGAAGAAAAGAGATTTTCTCTGAAAAGTTCCCTCTCTCTGTCTCTCTTTCTCTTCTTTTCTCCTTTATTTTCTATTTATTTGATTGGGTTTAAGATAGAGAAAGAGTGTGTGTTGTGTGTGTTTCTGTGTTGAAGAAAGAGAGATTTGAATGAAAGAGCGTGAAGGCAGGCAGGTCTTTTCCATAAAAAAAAAAACTAATTAATCTGTTTATTTTTATTTAATGCTTATTAATGGTTTCACTTAATTCATAAGCTCTCATAAATTTTGGTTACTTGCTATATTTAAAAAAGGAAATTGTATTAATATTTTTTTTTTCTAAATTCAATTTCATCTTTGATTTTTTGAAAATCACGTTTCCTCAAATTTATTTTCAATTACACATTTTTTCAATAAAATAATTTTACACATTAATCCATAATTTCTCACTTTTTAACTTCACATTTTTCATAAATACTAGGTGCAAGCAACATG